>SDVV010017082.1:0-14079 GCA_016164225.1 Gammarus roeselii | reverse complement strand
ATACCACGAGGCATCTCGTGAATAAACGTTTCTTTCTATCTTTCTTTGTTTCTTTCTCAGTACCCTGCGCGACATTGAACGAGTTAGGGGGGGGGGGGTATTCTTTAAGCTGGAACGATACGCCGAGGAGTGTTTTCATTATTACAATATCCTGCTTCGTTCCCAGATGCATTTGCTATTAGTATATTTTCCTATTATGCCAACAGGGAGAGCATTTTTCTCATTAACATGAAAAACGTTCGAACAATGTTTGCCGTTGGTGTTCCGTTGTTCGCAATTTGATTATTCACTAATGATTAAAATATTTAAAATCACGCTCATCTATGAAGTGTTCGGATCAGATGGAATCAAGATCAATTATCTTGATATACTGAGGTGTGAAGATGAACGTTAGGAAATACCAAAATATAATTTTAAGAGCTAGTGATGAATTTACAATGATGATAATACATCCATTTACTAATTACTTGCTTGTAGAAATGAGAAGAAAATATGTGAAAAAAGTACCACCGGAGTCTAACTAGCTTTCAACAACAACTGCTTTAACCATCCAAGAAATGTTTTTATTTTTATACAGATATCGAAACGATTACTTAAAACCATTCAGACAATTTATTCACACAATCTGTGAACACATTCTGCAAATTCATCCACAAACTGCACACGACCAACACATCATGAAAACACACCCTGTAAACTCATTCTGTAAACACAACCAGCGATCACATATAACATACACTTCCGGCGAACACATTCTCTCAAACTCTGAACTAATCCTTCGAACACTCAATACAAACTCATCCTGCGAACACACCCGGCCTGCTCATCCTCCCAGCTTAACCTGCTAACCCATCCTGCCAACTCATCCTGCCAACTCATCCTGCCAACTCATCCTGCCAACTCATCCTGCCAACTCATCCTGCCATCCCATAGCGCTGACTCATCCTGCTGACCCATCCTGCCAACCCATCCTGCCAACTCATCCTGCCAACTCATCCTGCCAACTCATCCTGCCATCCCATAGTGCTGACTCATCCTGCTGACCCATCCTACTAACCCATGCTGCCAAACCAACCTGCTCCAAAATCTTGCTCGGCCGGCGTGTGTGGTATTTAATTTGGGCCGCCATCTCCATGTATTTACTTGTTTCTTTCTGCATTAATTAAAACTGAGTAAGCAAAGTACGGAGTGGGTTTGCCTTTCATTAGAAGATGCCTAGGAATTGGGTTTTAGAAAACCCGGGGATTTCTGCGCTCAGCTTACACAGTCTTTTAATTGAACTGAGGCTTCCGTACCGAGATCAGGGAGAGAAAAATCGTGAACGTTTAGGAGCTTCATTTAAATCGTAAGAGATCTTCTTTTCCTTTACATTTAAATTTATATATAATCTGTTACGCTCTATCAATTTAAATTTACTGATGACTTAACAGAGTTTCATTGTTTGTTATCGATTAACCAAAGACGATTAAGTTTTGCCAATGTACAGGTGATGATTTAGCTCTTCCAAGGTTGTTTATGCTGCCTGTTCAACGCTTGCAGAGCCTGGGCCTGTTTAAGAGCAACTTCCTTGCGAGTTGGCCAGAGCGCAGATCTGATTATAAAGGCAAGATACGGTCTTGGTGAGGCAAACGAAGTGCTTCAACGGATGCTTTTTGAAGCCTCGTTTCTAAGATAAACAATAATGTGCCGCATTAGGCCTGATGAATGGGAGTATATTGAAATAAGTGCCTCGTTCTATGCGGCCACATTTGCACCGTATTTCACTAAACGCGCTCATCGTTATGCAAAGCAAATAATCCGAAGACTGCATGCACTGGCCGCATGCCATTTTTGACGGTGTTTCTCTTTGGACTCAAATGATTTTGGGTTGAAGCCGTTCGTTTTGCGCGCTTTAGTACATAATTTGGAAAATAATCACCCCTTTCCTCCTTTAAATAACATTTAAAGGCGCCGCTAAAAGCAATATTTTTCATCGGCGTTACCAAATTCTGTAAGCGTGTAAATATGTATGTGAAAATATTAATGAAATATGTAGTATCAGTAATGTTGAGCTGACGAATGCCCACCTTGTCCCACCAGAGTTAGTAAATTGCTGCCTATGGCAGATATTTGGGATAGTTGTTCAATTTAAAATTCTTTAACATTTGACTCTTAAAAAAATCACAGCAGTAAACAGGTCACAGCAGTGAACACATCACAGCAGTAAACACATCACAACAATGAACACAGAACACCAAAGCAGCAAACACATCGCTACAGTGAAGTATTACAAAAGTCAACACATCACAGCAGTGCACATCACAACAGTGATGTGGAACACATCACAGATTTGAACACATCACAACAGTGATCATATCACAGCACTTAGCACATCACAAAAGTGAACACATCGCAGCAGTGAATACATCACAGCAATGAACACAGAACAGCAGTGAACACACCATAGCATTGAACACGTAACAGCAGTGAACGAATAACAGCAGGTGACCACACCAT
This sequence comes from Gammarus roeselii, assembly GCA_016164225.1. Taxonomy (NCBI): domain Eukaryota; kingdom Metazoa; phylum Arthropoda; class Malacostraca; order Amphipoda; family Gammaridae; genus Gammarus; species Gammarus roeselii. The sequence goes on along the minus strand of SDVV010017082.1, from coordinate 11,583 downwards.
AACAGTGAGCACATCACAGCAGCAACCCTATTGCAGCAGTGAACATCTCGAAACCATGATCCCATCACAGCAGAAAACACATGAAAACTGTAAACACACCACAACAGTAAAAACATCGCAGCAGTAAGCATATCAACTCAATGAATACATCACATCAGTAAACACATCAAAGCAGTGAGCTCGATCAGAGTCAATGGACACATCCCGAAAGCACATCGTCACGCCCATTCGGCAAACACATCCGGCGAGCAGATCCGGCGAGCACATTTGTCGAGCCTATTTGTCGAGCACATCCCTCGGGCCGTTCTGTCTTCAGGGAGAGTGCAGTCCGTTTACGCACTGGAATATTCCTATCGTAACGGGCAATCATATTATACATTGAGATCGAGACCAAAATTATGAACGATGCTAGCTATTTAATTTCTATGCAACCACCTGGATGTTTGAGTGGCCGCATCTGACACTATTGATTTCTATGCGACCACCGGATGCTCCAGTGGCCGCATCTGCCACCATAACGTTTTATACGACCACCTGGATGCTTGGGTGGCCGCATCTGCCACCATAGCTTTCTATGTGACCACCTGGATGCTCCAGTGGCCGCATCTGCCACCATAGCTCTATATACGACCACCTGGATGCTTGAGTGGCCGCATCCGCCACCATAGCCTTTCATACGACCACCTGGATGCTTGAGTGGCCGCATCTGCCACCATAGCTTTCTATACGACCACCTGGAAGCTTGAGGGGCCGCATCTGTCACCATAGCTTTCTATGCGAACACCTGGATGCATGTGCAGCCGCATCTGCCACCATAGCTTTCTATTCGACGACCTGGATGCTTGAGTGGCCGCATCTGCCACCGAAGCTTCCTATGCGACAACCTGGATGCTTGAGTGGCCGCATCTGCCACCGTAGCTTCCTATGCGACCACCTGGATGCTTGAGTGGCCGCATCTGCCACCGTAGCGTCCTATGCGACCACCTGGATGCTTGAGTGGCCGCATCCGCCACTGTAGCATTCTATGCGACCACCTGGATGTTTAAGTGGTCCGATCTGCCAACATAGCTTTCTATGCGACCACCTGGATGTTTAGGTGGTTCGATCTGCCACCATAGCTTCCTATGCGACCACCTGGATGCTTGAGTGGTTTGATTTGTCACCATTGCTCTCTATGCGACCACCTGGATGCTTTAGGGGTTTGATCTGCCACCTTAGCTTCCTATGGGACCACTTGGATGCTGGAGTGGTTTGATCTGCCGACATAGCTTTCTATGCGACCATTGGATGTTTGAGTGGTTCGATCTGCCACATTAGCTTCCTATGCGACCACCTGGATGATTGAGTGGCCGCACCGGCCACCATAGCTTTCTATACGACCACCTGGATGCTTGTAGGACCACATCTGCCACCATAGCTTTCCATACGACCACCTGGATGCTTGAGTGGCCGCATCCGCCACCATAGCTCTCTATACAACCACCTGGATGCTTGAGTGGCCGCATCTGTCACCATAGCTTTCTATGCGACAACCTGGATGCATGGGGGGCCGCATCTTCCACCATAGCTTTCTATGTGACCACCTGGATGCTCCAGTTACCGCATGTGCCACCGTAGCTCTCTATACGAACACCTGAATGCTTGAGTGGCCGCATCCGCCACCATAGCTTTTTGTGCGACCACCTGGATGCTCCAGTGGCCGCATCTGCCACCATAGCTCTCAATGCAACCACCTGGATGCTCGAGTGGTTTGATCTGTCACCATAGCTCTCAATGCAACCACCTGGATGCTCGAGTGGTTTGATCTGCCACCATAGCTTCCTATGCTACCACCTGGATGCTTGAGTGGTTTGATCTGCCACCATAGCTTTCTGTGCAACCACCTGGATGCTTGAGTGGTTTGATCTGCCACCATGGCTTCCTATGCGACCACCTGGATGCTTGAGGGGTTTGATACTCTACCATAGCTTTCTATGCGACCACCTGGATGCTTGAGTGGTTTGATCTGCCACCAAAGCTTTCTATGCGACCACCTGGATTTTTAAGTGATTCGATTTGCCATCATAGCCTCCTATGCGACCACCTGGATGCTTGAGTGTTCTGATCTGCCACCTCAGCTTCCTATGCTACCACCTGGATGCCTGAGTTTTTTGATTTGTCACCATTGCTCTCTATGCGACCACCTGGATGCTTGAGTGGTTTGATCTGCCACCATAGCTTCCTATGCGACGACCTGGATGCTCGAGTGGCCGCATCTGCCACCAGAGCTCTCTATGCGACCACCTGGATGCTCGAGTGGCCGCATCTGCCACCAGAGCTCTCTATGCGACCACCTGGATGCTCGAGGGGCCGCATCTGCCACCATAGCTCTCTATGAGACCACCTGGATGCTGGAGAGGCCGCTTCTGCCACCTTGGTTCAATGGGAACCGATTTTTCCCCTACGTTCGATTGATCGTCTCGCAAAATATATATGTTATGTTCGGACGATCTATTATATCAGGTTGTATTGGGAAGATGGGAGGAACATGGCTCTACATGGTTGCTCTGCGAGAGTACACATGCGACACCTAAATATTGTTCAAAATGCACCGCTTCCAAGAAAAGGTTATATTTCAACTGATTTCATATTACAATGAATACTAAACCCTTATATTTGGGCTCGATGCTCCAGCAGTGTTTGTGCAGCTAAAGTCCGCAGTATATCAGCCCATAATATTGTTTTTTACAGCAATCCAGTTTACCAAAATGTTTCACGGAATTTTGAGAAATTAAATAGTAATAAATACAACAGTTTAGTTTAAAGAGCTTTTTATAGGGCTACAAGTCAAGGGGAGAGATGCTGTTTGGTAACATTATTTTTTATTGTGTGAAAAAGTGGAGTTGATTAGCACTATTCAAATACTTATTGACTATGATATGCACGACTGTGTTTTCAAGATGTCAAGACTTCACAAGTATCGGGTCACCCAAACAAAGTCTGTGGATCTTGGAAAAATATGGTAACTTAAGTCCTGAACTTTTCAACATAATTTATCCTGCAGCTAGGTTTAATTTTAGTCACTTAATCTTCTCTTATATATAACCCAGAAATAATTAAAGGAATGTGATGCAATAGAGAGCGTGTGCACTGAGAAGTTTCTTCATTAAGGTCACCAGCGTGTCTCAACGTTCGGGCAGCACTTTTGGGGCGCGATATCTTCATAAGTGCTAGTGATGACGTCATACAGCGTAGACAAGCCGCATAAGCATAACATAATTATTGCGTAGTTATTATACGAAAAGTTAATATTGATCTCGGTACAGAGCATGCAGCAGCTGCTCGTGGGAGTTTGGAAACTCGCACCGTCTGAAAAGATGGTGCATCTCTAACACACTCTAGCCTTTGTGGAGTGTTCGGTCCAGTTGAGCAGGAGAATAATCCTTGCTGAATTCAACACTGTATTATAAATTCAGATTTGCGTGGCCAATTAATGAACGATAACAGCAATTCCGTTTGTACGTTCTGTCAACATCGGAGCCCAGGTCTGCGTAGTCTTCGAGAGCAGATGCGAGAGGAGTGAAAGCGAGAAGAGATTGAGTGAGTGTAGAATTGAGAGCAGGAGCGAGAGGCGTGAAAGCGAGAAGAGATGGAGTGAGTGTAGAATTGAGAGAAGGAGCGAGAGGAGTAAAAGTGAAGAGAGATGGAGTGAGTGTAGAATTGAGAGAAGGAACGAGAGGAATGGAGTGAAAAGAAAGAAGTAAGAGGAGAAGGAGAGAGGGAAGAAATGATGAGAAGAGAACGAGCATGAGGAAAAAGAGGGGTGAAAGAAGAGAAGGGGTGAGATGGAGCGGAGTGAGAGGAGAAGTGAGCAAAGGACTCAGAGGTAGAAGAGAAGAAGTAAGAGGAGAATGAGTGAGAGTAAAAGGACACAGAAGACAAAGTGTGCGAGGATAACGAGTGAGAAGAGAAGAAGTGAGAGAAGGAGTGAATAAAAAAGGAGTGAGGGAAAATGACTGAGAGGAGAAGTGGAAGGAGCTGGAGTAAAAAGGAAGTGTTAGGAGTCTGAGAAGAAGGAGTGAGGTGCGAAAGAGAGAGAAGAAAGTGAAACAAGTAGTGAGAGGAGAAGGAGGGAGGCGAAATTGATTGTGAGGAAATGGAGTGAAAGAAACAGAAGTCAGAGGAAAAATAGTGAAAAAAGGAGCGAGCGTTTACAAGTGTTTTCAAGTGTTAGAAAACAACAACAGGACTTTTATGGAATGGGAGCCGCCTCTGTGTGCGGGGCGGCTCCCACCAGTGGCCCTTGTGGTCTCTGCAGAGGTCCACGCAATCAAACTAGACATCTCTATTGCAAATACTCACCGCCTCTCCAAAGTGTCGTATTCTCTGACAGTCTGAGCGCTCTCGCTCAGCCCAAAACTTTGCATTTCGAACACCCTGCCCTACGTAACAGGCAGCAAGATCTATTCATAGTGTCCGAGACGGGTCAAGCAGTCGAATTCTGCTGGATCCCCGGACACGTGTGAATAGGAGGAAACGAGCTCGCAGATTCGCTTGCTAAACTGGCGTCGACCCATCAAGAACAATTAATCGCAATACATCACCGGGACTGGTTCCCTATCATTAACTCTCGAATAACTTACCGATGGAATGACGTGTGGCAACAGAGTGACAAAAAATGCTTTCAGTCAAGCCCTCGGTTAAAGAATGGGAAACAAAGTTCTCCAACAGAAAAGACCAAGTGTTCATCAACCGTTTATGCACGGGACACACGTGGGTAACCCACAACCACCTAAAAGATGTAGACATGGGACCGGATGCGCCACCATGCCCTGTTGCCAACAGATGGCAATCAGCGTGAAACACTTTCTGATGGATTGCAAAGCACCCGCAGCAGCTCGAAGACCCTTTCTGAACTCCCCGAGCAACCTATACAAAGCCTCCTCACTGACCTTACCTACCGAAAAAGCTTATCGCTTTCAAAAAACATATCGTACTATACGAAGCTGTCTAAACCCCAAACATCTGAGCAAGCGAGGTGGTCTCTCTACCCAACGTCTGACAAGCGATAACAAAACTTCTATTCGTAGGTACGCGTTAATACTTTCCGTTCCTGTACGCACCAGTTCGCGTATATGCCACAGTCGAGACATGAGTTTGTTTTTCATTTTACAAGATCGAAGGAGTGCGAACCTACCTGGAGAGCCTATGAAGGTGTACAAACCACACAATGGTGTGCTAACCTACCTGGGGAGCCTATGATGACTCGCGTTGAGGCTGTGGTGGAAAAGAGGTGTAAATAAAATCAAATCATTACAGGACTTTTGGCCCAATTTAGGTTGCCATTTGATTGTAAGAAGGTTAATTCTGAAGAAGAACTTCTAAGACAGCATCATGTGTCAATGTATTTTTAGTTTTAAAAAATCAAGAAAGAAAAAGGTTGTTGAAGGAAATATCATTTAACGATGATACTCGAAACCACTCAAATCAGCACCTGAAGAGAAAGCCACCGACCCACGATGTTGATTTGACATTGTCACGGTTTCATTCCTCGTTTAACCAATGTTGATCGGTGTCATTACTGAACACCGTTTTACAACGAGCAGGTATCAATGCCGGGCAACTTTTTACCGTGCTAGTGCAAATACCGACCACCATTTTAACTGAATGAGTGTCAATGCCGGACACAGTTTTTCGCGAATTCTCTGGTGAGAGTGCCATAACTGGGAGCTAGCTAGAGGTGATTTTGGTAGTATTTGTCAAGCCGTGACTTGAACTTTTCGATTGTATCGCTGCTTACAACTTCCGCTGGAAGTCTGTTCCATTCCTCGACAACTCCACAAGTGTAGAGTTGCGCGCAATTTCGTGTGTGGAATGCTTGCCAACGATTTTGTATTAATTATTCCTGGCCACTCATTTCGCATCTAGATTGAGAAGGCTCGCTCGCTCGATTTTATCCTTACCCTTCATCATCTTTCACACTTTGATCATGTCACCTCTGACTCTCTACGCTTCTCTAGGGAAAAAAGTTTGAGTTCACGTAGTCTGTCTTAGAACGATTTATTGCGTAACGTCTGTGTTGGTACGATTTTCCAATTCATAGAGTTTTAAATGATTGTAAGTTTGGTAGCTCTACGTTGAATCTTATCTACTTTAATAAGGTCTTTTCTAAGGTATGGAAACCAGAATTGGACAAAATACTCAAGGTGCGGACAAGCAAATTGTATAATCTGAGAATACTGTTTCTGCGCTTGAATGAGATTGTGCGAGATATCATGCTTAACATTTTATTGCCTTTTTCGGCAGCATCGTGTCATTGCTTGCTGCTCTTTAAGTCATTACTTATGAGACACCATGCTATCTATTTTCAGTGACAAGTATCCGTTTGTTTCCAGACAATGAATATTCGTTATTAGGGTTATGATGACCAATGTGCATAACCTTACACTTGTCGACATTGAATGAAATTTGCCACTTTTCTGACCATTCAACATTTTTGTTCAAGTCTGATTGGCTCTGCTCACACTCGATTTTGATTTGCACTTTTCCTCCTAGCTTGGTATCGTCTGCAAACTTACTAATGTTCGAGAGTACGTTGCTGTCGAGATCGCTTATGAATATTATAAAGAGAACTGCACCTAACACGAATCCTTGAGGCACGCCGCTTGTAACTTCACCCCAATCGGAGGAAGCTCCGGTAAGTACGACTCGCTGCCGTCCGCTTGCAAGCCAGCATTTTGTCCAGTTATTTAGTTCACCTCAAATAACTATTAGGTGCAATTTACGAACTAAGCGTTAGTGAGGGACCCTCATTGAAGGCCTCTTGAAAGTCAAGGAAAATGATGTCGATCGGAGACTTTGCGTCGTGAAAGTCAATGATATTCTTGAAAAAAGTGGCAGGTTCGTATGTCAGGAACGATTGCGTCTAAAGTCATGCTGAGAGTCTCCTATCAACTGATTTGATTCTAAGAATTCTGTATTTATATCCGTAATCAAACTATCCATCAATTTGACAACGATTGAGGTGAAACTAATTGGACGATAATCACCGGGACACTGCTTGTCCTCATGTTTAAAATATAGGCTAGCATTGGGTTCTTCCCGTTGAGGGGCTCCGGTGCCATTGTGAGGGATTGGTTGGAAATGTTCGATAGATGTTCGGTGATTTCGTTTCAGTATCTTTCAGTATTGTGGGATGAACTTTGTAACCTTTAATTTATTTCTATATTTAATAACTTTGGCAGAGGACAAATTTACTGTGCTGAGAGGTTCAATTTGTCTCTGCGCTATGACAGCCTCAGGATTATGAATATCCGGATTCTCTACCGTAAATACAGAGCAAAAGTATTGGTTAAGTAGGACACTCATTTCAGCGTTGTCCGTTTCCAGCTCACCAATATCGTTTTCATGAGAGCCAATTACAGATCTGGTTTTTTTTTTGCTCAAAATATAACTTAAGAATACTGTCTCGGATTAGATTTGGCGTTAGCCGCAATTTAATTTGCGTGAACTTTCTTTTCAAGTTTCAGGACTTTCTCTAGCACTTTTCTGGTGGTTTTGAATTAGTTTTTTGCAGCATTGTCGTGTTGGTGTTTCTGTTTATTAAAGTGCTCTTCTTTTTTTTTTGCGACTGACGGTGCTGTAATTCTTATTTCCAGTACTTAGCTGATGGACTGCTGTTTGCCTGTTCTCGGCTATCAAAGTTAGTTAATCTAAAGTTAGGAACTTTTTAACATTTATTGACGTTTTCAACTCGAGCTCTATCATAAAACGGATGCAGTTATGGTCACTAGTTCCGAGTGATTCGCCCACTTCGACGTTTGTGACATAAGAGTCGCTGGCACTAAATAGAAGATCAAGAATATTGCTACCTCTTGTATGTGTCTTTACCATTTGGGTCATAAACTTATCGTCAGCAAAATCAACCAGGAGTTGGCCAGTGGAAGCGCATCCGTCTATTTCCCAATCAATGCCGATAATATTGAAATCTCCAATCACTAGACAGTTTTGTGTTCTGACGACATCGACGAGGGTGTTATAAAGATTGATATCATCTGCAACAATACTCGAGGAGGAACGATAAGCTAGTGTGATTTGATACTTTCTATGTTTGCCGACTACTTTGCCGACTACTTTTTGGAATGGAAACTTTCATTCTTTGTAGAGTATTTCTTACGAGGAACAATACTCCTCCACCCCCACGGTCTTGTCTGTAGTGAGAAATCCCAGGAGAGTGAATTCACCTCGATAATTTATGGTTTCAATTACATCCACGATTCTTTGATGGCTATTAAGTCTATTTCTTCGTTAATTGTAAGATTCCCAATTCGTCGATTTTATTCCGGAGACTTTTGACAGTATCTCGGCTTGGATTTGTGCCGGAGACTCTTCGGTCTGTCAGGAGCTGCTGTAGGACTTCGATTGGCGTTTGTGTAGGTAGTGTATATGTTGTTGATGTCTATTCCTCTATCGTTGGTGCTGGGTCCTTGGTTGTTGCTGGTACGGCGGTGCGTCTGTGATTACTGATGCCTTGGTCGGAGGTCGTCGACTCACTCCGTAAAGAAATAATGGGGCGAGTCATGTGTAGGTTATCGAGGACGTTTCTTTTGCTTATTCTCGGCGATGAGACCAGCGCCGATGTTCTGAAGGATATTTCCAGGGGAATCAAACCCATACTTGTTTATTCGTGCCTTATTTTTGATTCTATCAAATCCAGTGTTTTAAATCGATTATCGTTTCCCAATGGCTTGAGAATGGGATTTGCTGAGCCTCGCGGTAAGTTGCTAAACAATTGTTTAGATCAATGTCGGGAATATTTAGGTTCAAGTATATTCTATCCACTTTGATTTGGATCGAGCAGGATGCCAGTGACATGGATGTTCGCGTGCGATCGTTTGATGCTTGTTAGCGTGGTATCATACCATTTCCATGTTCCTTCGTTTTCGCCACCAACTGTTTTGCACCAACTTGTAGTAGAATTGGTTTAGAAGGGGTATCTTTTCCATTTTGATCGTGCCTTCAATTTCGTCAATAATCAAGTCTGGTTTACCGAGTATTTTTAGTTGGACCCTCGATTTTTGTTGATATGATTTCAATAGAGGTGACATTGTAATCGCCAATCACAATAACTATCTCTGTATTTTCAGAGTCCGCGTCATCGGGCAGTACATCAAAACGGTTGTGTGTATCGGATCGAAAGTGGTGAGATTGCCGCCTAACGTGCGATGCTTTGTCACTGACTGGCTGCCTCCTGTTTACTACAGCTGTGTACAGCGCCTCGTGGCTATTGACCGTGTTTTCTATCGATTTGATGCGGTCGTTGGTCTCTGAGTCTAGAGCTGTAAGATTCTTGACCGATTCAGAGTCTAAGTGCACCTGTAGTTGATTTACTTGATTTAGGGTAGTTCTATTAATATCTTTGCACGTTACTAGTTCGCTGTTTATCATATATTTGAATTGGCGAAATTGTTTCTGCACGCTTTCCAGTTCTAATTCAACAGATAGCAAGTTAGTATCGGCATTAACAGGATCTGCATTGGGTGCGCCGCAGAGGCAGAGGGCCCATTTAGAGGCGTATTTCTCCTTCGTCTAGAAGAACTACTCCTATACATTAGTTTGGGAGGGTATGATTAGCAGCAAGTGACATTCTAGCGTAGCAGCAGGAGTCGTCTTGGACGTTGAATTTAGAGTTGTAGTGCAGCGGAGAAGCAGTGAGAGGAGAAGGAATCGAGAGAGAAGTGAATGAATAAGTGAGAGAAGTAGGAGTGAAAGGAATGATTTTAGATGAGAACTGAGAGAAGAAGTGAGAGGAAAAGTGATAAAGGAGGCCGAGAAGATGAGTGAGAAGAGAGGCTCTGATAGAATAAGTGAGAGAAGGAGTGGGGGGAGCTATTATTGAAGGAGTCAGCTGAGAAGGAGAGTTAGGCGGATGAATGAGAATAGGAGGAGTAGGATACGGGTGAATGAGGGGCTTACGGATGAGAGGCGGACGAATGAGGGACCAATAAATGAGAGGTGGGTAAACTAGAGGCGGATGAATACGACGTGGTTACATGAAAGTCGGATGAATAAGAGGCGGATGAATGAGTTGCGGATTTTTGAGAGGCGGATGTAAGAAAAGGCGGTTGATCACGAGATGGATGAATGAATGAGAGTCCGATGAGCGAGAAGCCGATGAATGCGAGAAAAATAGAGAGTTGGATGGACGAATGAAAGATAAAAGAGAGGAGATAAATGGGAGAAATGTGAATGGACGGCAAAAGTGTGAGACGAATATAATAGAGAGGAAAAAAAGTTAGTTGAATATTAGTGAGAGAGTGAATGAGAGGAGGAGGACTGAACGGGGAAGTAGGAGTAAGGGTCAGGAGATTTTTTTTGTTTCATATGATCGTTGAACCATTCTGATTAATAACAGTTTTGCAAGCTGTGTTTCAACATTTTCCAGATCTTCCATATTTTTTTTTAGTGAACTCCATTCAGGTGCAAATACATTTCCAATGACGATTGATAAAAAACAAGTGTCCATGAAATGTTTGGTGTAGAAATGATTTTCTCTCCAGCTGCAGACGTGCACTGAAACATTAAACTAAGTAGACCATACACGTCACAGAGGTTAATCTGGCCGTACCATTCATGGTACACTTGTGTGCTGATGTTAGTAACACGTGTAGGTTACAAATACCTTCTCTGACTGCGTGAATAATGAATACTTGCATTGGTTTATGAAGAGTAGGAGAAAAATTACTTGTATCAATTGGTGAACTGAGGATTGCACTTACCGGGTATTTCGGCACGAATATTTTAAATTTCGCCCTTAACAAATGGGTGTGGTAATTGCTTACCTAATCTGACAGTTGGTGCGACTTACCCATCTTCCTGATATCAATGCACTCGTGTGCCAATACACGGGCTATTCAGATAGCCCACGTAGCTCTGTATGACATATGAAGTTACTTCTGTCAGACTGTCTAGCTGCTGGATACGAACCGTCGGAAAGGCTTTTCAACGGCAAACTTTTAACAACGATCATTACAATTTATTTGTTAAATTGTAAGCTAAATGTTTGAGAAGTTATTAAGTCGACAGATCATTTTTGTGTGTGTGTATTGGGGGGGGGGGGGTTGTGGCTGAACATTTTGCAGGTATATGAGTGCATTTTATAGCAATTTATACGTTTGAATACAATAATTCAACAAACAAAAAACATATCCCTGATAGTTTTATCCCTTTGGATTAGAATAAGAATACATATGTTCATTTACATTACCACGAGTTGCGTTGGCACTTCCCTTCTTCACACTCGTTGTGTCTCATTGTCTCTAATGTCTCTAATGTCTCTAATGTCTCTATACAGATGTTCATTTACATTACCACGAGTTGCCTTGGCACTTCACTCCTCCACACTCGTTGTGTCTCATTGTCTCTAATGTCTCTAATGTCTCTAATGTCTCTATACAGATGTTCATTTACATTACCACGAGTTGCCTTGGCACTTCACTCCTCCACACTCGTTGTGTCTCATTGTCTCTAATGTCTCTAATGTCTCTAATGTCTCTAATGTCTCTATACAGATGTTCATTTACATTACCACGAGTTGCCTTGGCA
>SDVV010017081.1:481-14079 GCA_016164225.1 Gammarus roeselii | reverse complement strand
CGAATGAGGGGGTTGGTTGTACATTATGTTGGGCTGCAATTTTTTTTGTTATTCTGTAGCTTGCTAGTTTGCTTGGTAATAAATTATTCATCACTTCAATTGCTTGCTAGGAGTTAGTCCTCATTTTGATATCCCAGCATTATTGTACACCAGTACAATTATTTTGATAGGATGAAACTATCTTATACTGCGCTTCTTTTGCCTAACCACATTCTGTTGCCCTCCACCTTGATGATCTTCAGCTCTCTTGTCCATCATTGTAGGTTCCTTCGCAAGCCGTGACCTCCTCGCCTATGACCTCGTTGATCGGGCGCTCTTCCTGTCTTTGTCCTCCTCGTCTCGACAGTTAGCTAGTTTGGGTGTGTCCCAGCTGCCGGAGGATCTCTCGTCCAAATGGGCACCTCAACCGACACCCCTGACGACCGCGGGGAAGGGCAGGAAAGTGCGGGGGCTGGCGGTGGACCCCTGCAACAGGTGAGGCTGTGTGGGCCTGACAACTGTCCAGTAGGAGACACAAGTTCATCCAAAATTTATTTGAATTTTTTATTTTTAATCATTAACTACCTGAACTCAGTATCTATAGAAATGCGAGTAATCAATTTGCTCACTAGTTGCATGAGAACTTGTATCCGTTTCTTTCTCTGTCAATTGGAAATGGACGTTCTGTTTCGATGGTCAGAGGAGAGATATTGAAAAAAATGTTACATTCAGCCATACAAGGACTGACTGCTGTAATTTCTGCACAATTTTTTCTGGCAAAGAATTTTTGGTTGCTGCAATTTTCTGGAGGAACACCTTATGAAGAACTGTATGAGGAAATTGTTACTTAATAGCCAAATCCGTTGAAACGGGATTTCCGGTGCTCTAGCTATTCCTTTTTAAGTTTCCAGGCACACAATAGCTACCATCTGCTGACCCGTCCTGTGTGTGCAGGGTCCTATATTGGTCTGAGGGGGACGGCTTGTACGCGAGTGCTGTGCGTAGGATTACCCTGGATGGCAACGGGCAGGCGGACACGCTGCTGGAGGCTGCCCCGGGAACTTACTACCAGGTGAAAAACTCGGCAGGCTAAGGGTTCGTATCTGGAGCCGCGGAGAAAATAAATGAAACTGACGTTCTTTTGTTTTCACTTGCTAGCCTTGTCAATGTTTTAGGACTAGTTCCCTGCTATGCCAACAAGATACCTACGTTGACTTGTAGCTATCAATAGCACAATTGACTGAGTTATCTTGTATAGTTTGACTTGAAATGAATTTTCATTTTAGTGGCGGCCCAGTTTGTTAGTATTCTTCACTTCGGTGGTTTATAAGCCTTATTGGGGTCTTTTTGTTTTGCAGGGTATCCACTACGACTTCCACAGCCAGAGCCTTCTGGTAGCAGTTACCAACTCCAGCAATTCTTCTTCATCTTCGTGTAACTTCCTTTCCATGACGCCCCTCGGACACCCAAACCAAACTGTGACAAACGCCAGTTTCTCCAAACTTCCTCCTGGAGGCGTTGCAGCCGGCTTCAAGATAGAGACCATAGCAACGCCTCTCGACGAATGCTTCCCGTTCGCGGTCACCGCCGACGAGCGCTTCCTCTATTACAGCGACTGGGCGCGGCAGGGGCTGATGAAACTTGATAGAGGTGCCGTTGGGGGTGACGCGACAAGGCTCATTGTCACACCGGGGGTGCAGTCTCAGGTGGGGTGGCACCCGGGGGCGCTGGGAGTGATTATCATTCCTGAGGAGGTTGAGGGGGACATTTGTGGAGGAACCGGCAGAGGGCCCCTTAGAATACGAGAGTCCATCAACCACGAGATGTCGACTGCTGTTTCTTTTGATGCCAAGGTTGTTGCGGCTGCTCCAAACCACGAGCACTATTCAAAGTATGAGGATGAATTCTTCACCACCAATAAGAATGAGAACTACGTGAATACAGACTACAATAATGCTGTCGTGAAGGCCTCTATCACCCAAAACTCTGAGACAGCTGATAACGCTGAACCTGTAACAATAATTGAGGAGAGCCAAAGTGAAGTTTTTTTTCAAAAAGGTACGCCTTCGGTTGTTAGTAGCACTGCTTTACCTTTGGTGACAAACGAATTTAGGCACACCCTGCTTGATGTCCGAAGCTCCACTTCCGCAACTACCCAGTCAGAAGAGACCGTGGCTGTAGAAGGAAGAAACGATCCAGGTACCCCAGCGAGCGAAAGTGTCTCGGTCTCTGTTCACAGTCACTCTTCTGAAATGGATCACTTTTCTGTAATTGGGAGTCTTTCGCAACTGTCTCGTGTCCAGCTGGAGAAAGCGGTTGAATGCCTTTCTGTCGCCTGCTGCCTCTTCTTCATCACGAGCCTCATATTAGTCTTCAGGCTGCGGTCACTAAGTCGAAACACTGCCGGTGGCATTGGATACAGCCCTGCTGATGACACTGCCACGAACCCTCAACCTTCGTTTCACTGCCAGGGGCGGGGTCATCAAGATGCAGCGCTCTCCTACGACACCCAGGGCATGACTGAGTCCGGAATGTGCAATGGCACTGCAGGGGTTGTTGGGTCAACCACTGACGTCATAATCGACCTGTCGTCGCATGACCTCAAGTGCGGGGACGCTTTGGCGTCGACTCACTCAAGAGCAGCCGAAACCGCTGCTCCCCGTCTCCTTCAAAACCAGTTCTCTAAGAAGCGGCTGGCTGGGAAGCCTAAGAAGCGGTTTGGGCCGAGCAAAGGCGGCATCAAACACCTCATCTCAAAGTCGTTTGTTGGAGGATCGAGTGCGGGTAGCGGCGGGGGTTACTGCCCTGGCCTGAAGCGCTCTGACGATGATGGTGTGCTGCTTAACATTGAGGACTGTTGCCAGATGACCCTCTGTGACACACCCTGCTACAGCAGCGTGCAGAAGGAGGGAAAGAGGTATCAAAGAGGACGAGGGCGAGACGGTGACAAGAAGGGACTGCTAGACGATGACTTCAACCCAAATACCGACTGCTAAATGATAACTTCGTCCCTGATACTGACTGCTAGGCCTAACTAGCACATGCTGCTGGGCCGCGCTCACTATCGCAATAAATTTGTCGAACTAAATTTACATCATACGGCACCCAAGTAAACTACTTGCATCAATGCAACAACAGACGCAAGGGTAAGAGATGTTAACTTAGATGAGGATGCCATGTGTCGCATAGTTAGCACAATACATTCATTGTGTTGCTCAGGCGTGAACGCGACCTTCACCGTTAGCCAGCTGCTCTGCCTGAGCCCCACACCGCAGCAAGGCTCCTCGGACTCTTCTTCATCATTCTTTACCATCTCCTTACCACCTCCAGACTTAGTTTATTGGACATCTGTTTAACCCAATTACATGTTGCGTTTTGTTGTAATTTCCTTCTTCTTTACACCCCATTTGCACATTTTGTTAACATTTCCTTTGACTGCTCTCTTTCTCCCTCTTGACTACCCTCCCACTGGTTGTTGTTCACCGGTCTTTAAAAACATTTCGGTGGCTAATAACAGCCTAGAAGCGCTCTCTCATGTAACCTTTTTCTACAACTCATTTTAGTTTGTTCCATTCTGCTGTTCTCTTGCGTGAGATTCGCCACACTGAGTGTTGTTCTCATGCATGGGATCCCTGTTTCCTGCCGGTTCGTCAATTGCTCCCGACACTGTAGAACGCCTGCGAAACCTTGGGTCTCTGGGTCAGGGTAGGTTGAGCGAGAAGCGCTGCTTGCTACCACCCGGGGAGTGCTGAGACCGCATGGTCTCAGCACCTCAGAGGTTACTGTGCTTCCTGTGACACCCGTGCTTACCTTTATCAAATGCTGGTTTTCCGTTCGGCACCAAAAGACATAGACTACAGCGTGCTAGAAAACTTGTCACTCTAGTAATCTCTCCTTTGTATTGGCAAGACGTAAGAATCTGATGTACATTTTACTATTTAGCAAAAAATTGCGTTGTGATTTTAAGTGATCTGTTGACCTCTATTGTCATGTTTGTGAGTTATGTACAATAGCGAACGAAAATTTGTTCATGGTTAGTCTATAATGATAATAAATAGTCTTTTTCTCTCGTAGAATTTAACTTAATGTAGAACTTTCTTACGGTACTGTATCTGGACTAACCCTAATAATGAATAAGGCCAATTAAATTTTCGACAAGTCCAAGTCGAGGGGGGCGGTAAATGATCATTGAAGATTGTCACTTGATTTTTAATCATGAACGATTTTTATTTCGCTACTGTACGTTCCTCCCATTGGTAGCTACGCGATAATGTTTCAGCACTACCGCAGGACTAACTTCCATTACTTGGTAGTAGCAACCTTCTTTTGCTAGTCTTCAATGTTTAGTCTAGCGTTTCAAAAGCATTGTTTTCAGGGTCAGCAAGTGTGTTCAGCGCAGGAGGATGGAATGTGGGCACAAACTTAGCATGTAAGCTGGTGGTAATGTAACAAGAGTAACAAAGGAGTGCAAAATCACGACTTACTCAGCAACACAGATTGCGATAACAGGCAAACTAATACTTACATGATGAAGAATGATACGTGCACGATACCGCTTCAGCATTTTTGCTCACTCGTGCTGGTCACATTCCCTGCAGAAGGCTACGGTTTTGTTGTTGTTGTTGTTGTTGTTGCTGCTGCTGCTCAGCCCCTTCTACTGCGGCGGAGGAGCCGTGGCCGGTGCAAAGCCTGAAAGCAAAGATACCCACCGACATGCGTGTGTGGAATCTGACGGCCTGAACAGGTCCCTGCATTAGACCCACACCCATAGGAAAATTATTGCCGACTGCTTTTCACGAGCCCTCCCATAGATCACGCGCCGAGGTAACATTGAACATGCCTGGTGCGTTGACGGTGCACGACGCCATGATGTGCCCGTCCGTATCTGGGGCACCTCGAGACTCACAAATTGGTGGCGGTATTTCCTTGTCAATGTTGCCATGATAGGTGCACCATGTGGTGCTCACACAGCAGCCTCGATAAGGGATGCCTACAACCACAATTCCTCCCCTCCAATATCTCACCTTTGTATCTTCCAGACAGCACAACTCTAGCAAAACCAGTGTACAGAACAGGACAGGTGGCACGAATGCCATCGCTCACCAGAATCGTAGGAGAACGGAACAATAATGAACGGAGGAATCCGGAAGTTTGTGTTCCACGAAGCTGACGATACAGCGATTGAGTTGGTAACGCGCAAGACCGTGTTGGCTCTATGTTCCCCCAGCGCAAGCACTGTGATCGGAGTGTTCATGCAGAGATGTATTGCATGTAGGCAAGCGAATGGTGGTGTAAAAGACACCGAAATGTTTCCGATGTGCTACGTATATTTCGCAGGGGTTTGACGAGTGTTCATTGGCGGTGGCAGGGGTTTGACGTGGGCTCAGTGGTGGTGGCGGCAGGGGTTTGACGTGGGCTCAGTTGTGGTGGCAGGGCTGGTTCGGTCCACGATCTTGTTGGAAGAATTGTCCTTCTCATATCGAAATATTTGATAAGCTGGACCGTGCTTTCCTCATGCAGATAGAAAATAGATGCTGTCTATTTCCCATCTTCAAGGCGGTCTCCCGCGTTCTTTGTAAGGAGTTTGTGTGTGGCAGCATGGTCAAAGGACCAGGCAGCGTTTGCAATTCAAATGAGTTTCGTACCCTACGGGGGAGCACTCGGTGACTACACGTTGGAGCTCCGGTGGAAACAAGGAGAAACTTCTACTACTGAAATGAGTTTGTGAATTGTTTGAAGAGTGTTGCTGATTCGTTAGAATGCCCTAACGGAATGCTGCTTAGGAGTTGTGGTAAGTGCCCAGAGTACGTTAATTGTTTGAAGAGTGTTGCTGATTCGTTAGAATGCTGCTTAGGAGTTGTGGTAAGTGCCCAGAGTACGTTAATTGTTTGAAGAATGTTGCTGATTCGTTAGAATGCTGCTTAGGAGTTGTGGTAAGTGCCCAGAGTACGTTAATTGTTTGAAGAATGTTGCTGATTCGTTAGAATGCTGCTTAGGAGTTGTGGTAAGTGCCCAAAGTACGTTAATTGTTTGAAGAGTGTTGCTGATTCGTTAGAATGCTGCTTGGGAGTTGTGGTAAGTGACCAGAGTACGTTAATTGTTTGAAGAGTGTTGCTGATTCGTTAGAATTCTTCTTAGGAGTTGTGGAAAGTGCCCAGAGTACGTTCAGTCTAATTTAGCATTTAGTGCTGTTTGTGTGAGGTCGAAAGTTATACTTGTGTCATGTGTTACTCTCCGAGAATCTTGGTGTTAGGACTGTGGGGTATGGGAGTGTTGACGAAGATGGATATGGTGTTAACTGTTGTCTGATGTCAGTAACGGGAAGGATGACTAGCTGCATACATTCTGTTGTCCTTCAGCCAGGCTTCGAGTGAGTTCACCGTGAGTTGAAACAATTCCGGAGACGGGATGATTTGTTGATGACTTGATGCAGCGCTGGCTGCTGGTTTGACGTTCGGTGCCAGAAGGACATTGACTCCAGTGCACTAGAAAGCCTTGACACTCTAATCTAATCTCGATTGAGTTCAGATATCGCTGGAGGTGTGCTACTAGGGTCTCGTGTTTGTGGTGTTGTGTGACGATTGTATGGGCATCTGCAGATGAGCTGATGTAGGTGTATGTGCTGGTTTGGTCCGAAAGCGTTGAAGGATATTGGGGAAAGGACTGAGCCCTGTGTAACAACATAAGGAAATTACGTGTTCGAAATTATTGTAGACTGCGTGCAAATCTGCCAGAGAGGAAATTAGAAAGCCACCTCTTATGACTGCGTGTGAAGTTGTTAAAGAGTACGTATCTGGAAATAGTAGAATGCCTTACTAATAATATTAGACTTTGCTTTCGCTACTGTATAGGTGCTACAGGTCAACGCGTCGTATGATGTGACAATGAGCCAATGTTGCCATAAGCTTAGTCAGGCCCGTGTTCAAGTTCGTTGACATATGGTTTACAGATCTAGTTGTTCTGGTTTCGAATCTCTTCAGCAAATTTTATTTTTATTTAGGTGTTAATTTACGCGTATTTTCATGATTGCTGCCGCGTCATAAAAAGGATGCACTTGTTTCTCGTATTGATGTTTTTATTATTAATGTATGTATCGACATTTTTTGTAGCTAGATAATTAAAGACGTGATTATCGGCAGGCGATGGACGGTGACGGTAAATCGCTTGACCTATTTGACGTGTCAATAGGCGCTTTCATTACGTAGCTAGTGTGTTACTATTTCATGTAAGCAGTTTTATATATTTCACTACCTATGCGCTGTTAATTTTACAGCGTGGTGTTACCAATCACTTGTGAGCACACTGAAAATGTGCTGATTGAGCAAGATTACCACCATAACCATCTGTATTCAATTGGTCTGAAGCCCGAAGTGAGTCAGCAAGTTATAGTAAAAAAAAATGCCGTTGCCTACGATAGTAACCATCATGTGTTTAGCTGGTCCGCAGCCCGAAGTGAGCGCAAGTTATAGATCAGAGGCCGAATTCCCTTGGAAGGAAGGTAGCCGACGGCAAGGCTCACCTAACACTAAAACAAACTTAGCCTTTTTGTTATAAAGGGTCCGGCCGGGACACCCTGCAACACACTCGGGTTCAGCAGCAGGGGCTGACATGAAAACTGGATTACTCTTGCAGCGTTATAGTTGCCGAACGTCCCTCCCTCCACCATTCCGTTTTTCAACGAAACGTCAAGGATAGGAAAGCGCAACAGGGCAGCGTCAAAACTCATCTCTTCACAACCATTCTCCACTCACGCCTATCCATCACAAGCTACCTCCTTCACATGTCAAAACACGTGAATCTACTCTCCTCTAACTTCTTCACCACCCCAGTTTTGATTCGAACGACACAGTTTTTGATAATGTTTCTAAGCGTCACTCCAGCCATGCCCATCCAACATTTCAACTCAAAACGCTCACCTTCCTTGTTTTTTTTTTCCACTAAGCCCCAGCTCCGTAAAGCACAGTTGAGACAAATACTCCTCATATAACCCTATTTTCGTGTTCTTCTCAACGTCCTTCAGCTTATTACTCTTAAGTGCACCCAACACTTCACACCCTTTCGTCACTCGGAACTTTAACTCAGTTTCCAATGTTGTCTCCTCCAATGAGTAACCCGGTACTTGAACACTGAACTTATTCCAATTCATCTCCTTGTGGGAGAATATCTCATTACTTTTACCTAAGGTAATGCCCATCTTATTGAATCTCACATACACAACCAAACTGACACTACCCTGCACGCTTCTCTGAATCCGCCACCAGTGCCGTATCTCCCGCAAACAGCAACTGACTCAACTGCCAACTCCGCCCATCCGCTCCCAACAGCTCTACGTCGCGACACAATACTCTCGTTCACCTCCCTGACCACTCCAACCATGTTGAGTCCCACCTTCACTGTGAGCCAAGCACTCGCCTTGCTCCCCAAACTGACGCATGCTCTGCTGCCAACATGGAAACGCGAACCGCTTTCATCAGATTTCCGTCCACTCCATACTCACGCAACACCCACCCTCCCTAGCGTTTCTTTGCGGAGGCCTTTTCCAGACACATGAAGGCCCACAACCCATCTCTCCTCTTCGCAAGGTTCTTCTCACAGACTTGTCTCGCTGCAAAAATATGATTGCACACCTCGTACCACGCCTGAAGCTTCCTGTTCCTCTCCCATATCGCACCATCCGCGCTGTCTCTTAATACTTTTGATTAGCACTCTCCCGTAGAACATACCGACAAATAAAAAACTGATACCACTTGAGTCGCAGCATTCATTTTGATCTTCTTTGCTCTTATACAGCGGAACAACGCAAGCACTGCACTTCTCAATCGGTACCACATCCGAGACAAAACACTGAATTAGTAGCCTCGCCAGCAATTCGAACCGTATAAAGCGTATCGCTCGCGGAAAACACACCGGACTATACGAAGCTGTCTAAACCCCAAACACCTGTTCAAGTGAGTTGGTCTCTTCACCCCATTACGCACAGAAATAACAAGACATTTTACGGAGATACGCATTAACTCTTTACTCTCTCGTATGCGCTATTACGCGAATGTGCCTCACTTGTAATATGTACTGACTTCATCTTGGCATGACTAATATTTTCGCACGCGAGGCCGTGCGAACTTACCTGAATCAACGACGGTCGCGCCCTACGGGGAAGCCTATTATGACTCAAGTTGGGGCTCTGGTGGAAATGAGGCTCAAATCAAACCAGTAATTCGACTGTCGTTACTCCACCCCTCTTTAGGCACTCGGTCGCCACGCTGTCCGAACCTGGGGCTTTCCCTGCCTTTATCACTTTCAATTCCTGCATCACTTCCTTAGCAATGTCTGCAACAAGTTTCTCCCAAACGGGCATCTGTGCACCACTACCCGCAGAAACAATGTCGGCCTCTCTGACATCCTCAACATTCAACAACAAATTACTCGGCCCACCTCTTCCGCACATCACCACTTTCCAACAATAGCCGGCAGTTTTCGTATTTCACAACCTCCTTTTCGCTCCCACCCTCTTCAGTAGGTTGAAGTAACTAAATACATCTGCGGAGTATTTCCCCCATATGTAACTCGAGGAAATAGGACGAAGTTAGGTGATGATGTATTCAGTTACATCACTTTACCCAACTTTGACTTTATGGCGAGGCTTCCGAGTGGAATCGTTCATTTCTAGCAATATGTCTGAAGGTGGAACAAGAATATCATTAACAGCAGCTAGTATATCTATTCGTCCATCTTTGTATATTTTGTTCTCGTTTATGGGTCAACTCTGTCCTATGTAAGAGTTGGATCTGTTAAGCGTTCTTCTTGTGATTGATTATTACTTGGTCAACTCAGCAAATCATTTCCTGGTCCTCTGTATTAACTCGCTAAAATAGCATGCCGACCCGCATTGTTCTCGTAAGATCAGTTTGGAATGAATAGTGGATATCCTACAAAGATTTCTTCCTCCATGTTTTTCATGCATTTAGTATGATTAGTTTGTTGTCTTTGTTTAGACAGCTTGACTGTTCTTAGACTGGAGTGTTTCTGCTAGACCTATTTTTTTTTTAGCTACGAATGATAACTGTGTGCGCTAAACTTCTCCGGGTTTCGAGCATTAACTAAAAGTACCCTGTGCAGGTCGACTGCTGTATAGCCTGTTTTGCGATTCCTGTTGGTTTATCTCCTGGACCCAAACACGCAGACCTAACGCCTCATTGACAATTATAGTCAGGATTGACTAAAAGTGGAGAAGTATGATCTCATTTTAACATTGCTGTTCGATTAAGTACATCAATACCTGATTTATCGGACATTTTTCATGTTATGTAGCTATATAAGTTGCGATAATGGTTTGCCGCAATTAAGCAGCCATAACACGGCGAGCTGCCGGGCCACGAGCTCAGTAGTCAAGGGAGGCTGTTGGTAAGAGGTTGAAACGGCCAATCTGTGGGAAGGACTGTTAACATAAACTGCACGTAGTTGGCAGCGCTGTTGTGACTTTAGACTAGTGATTTTCTTCTTTTTCTGCTGCAGTATTATTGATTTCGTAGTATAGATCATTAGTTAGCTTGTTCGAGTTTTGTTTTTTCTTCTTGAATGCGTTAGTTTTTTCTAGACATACGTACAGTTCGCGCACACCACTTCCACATGCGTCTAGAAAATTGTAAAAACAAGTCTTGATAATTGAAATGAGTGGGTTCGACCACTTGAAACGGGCAGGAGCCGTCTAGACTTCTGTAGCGTGTCGCCTTCACACAGAAACTTTTACAGCCTGATAGAAGTGGCAAGTTTTGAGCAAACCTCCTGTTTTATGCCTTCAAGTTGCGTGAGATTTTGCCTTACCGTCTCACTCAGCCCAAGAAAGGTTAGTGATATTAGTGTAAGTCAATGCTCAGAACGTTAGGGTTAAGGACCAACTTGTGTTCCATGTTGTTGAATACTTTTAAGATAGTCTTGGCGCTGCGATAACTCGCGTTGTGGCTCTGGTGAAGGTGAGCCGCTACTTTTGATCTTATTGTCTTGGCGCAGCCATTGTAGCATGGATTGTTCCTTTTTCAACTTCCGTCAGTAAACCAGAAGCACGACAAAGCCGGCTTTTCGTTATGTGTCCGGCAAACACGACATAGATGCTGAAGTATTTTTCCCGTTTGAGGACTGCACTGAGCGGTGGCTAGGCTGGATGGACTCGCTCTGAACCCAGTCCGTCGCGACCAACGTTTTTATGTTGGCATTTGTTTATCAACAGAGCTAATTTGGCCAAATTTACAATTTATGACATAATTAATTAGATCTTGTCCCTGGGGTTAGGCGAAATATGTCACGGATGTCCCATCCATCTAGATTGACGTCGTGTGTCCATCCATGCCTGTGTGCGTAACCGCTTGCGTGCGGCCAAGTGTACCTGTTATTGATTTTCCAGTCACAAATGATCAAGCACTACTTATAGAAGCTGGTCGTCAGCACTCATAGTTGCGGCTGCACCTTAGATGTCTGTTCTCAAGATTTAGTTCTCTGTCGTCTTCTTTCTCTACCTGCTGTTACTGTTAACTGTAAATCAGGACTTGTCGTAATTGACCGCTATCTGCTGTATCAGTCAAGTGCAACGTTTCACACTGTAAGTTTTTGTTCCGATTCCGTTGCCTCGAAGGATCTACGTATTCCTACGCATTTTATTGCTTGCATTGACTACTGGACTTTATTGAAGTCGCTGCGTTTACTTATTCTTTATACTTATGTACAAACTTTCTTTAAGGTTCGAGTCTGATAGGAAATGCTAGGTTGACGTTGACAAAAAAAGAACTTTTATTGGTGATATTTTTTGCAAAGCTCGACAAGTCAGTGCAATTCGATATTTATTAACGAACATTCTAGTCTGAATCACACTAGTTGAAAGATTGTTGCCTTGTGATCTTGAAAGGCAACTGCAATAAACCAATATTCTTTTATCCAGAAACTAATCTGTGTTGATGCGCATGATAACAAAAATGGAAATCTAATTTTTTTCCTTAGTTGGATTGCACTAAAGGTTGACATTATTAATATTTAACTTTGGAATTTTCGGCAAATGCGATACGAAATCATGCGGCAGCATTAATAGCCTTGTAGAAGCCGCTGTCACCTTGTGATCGGGGGTGTTTCGCCATATGTCTTCTTTGTTCACCGTGAACTGTCTACGTACGTTGAGGCTCTGGTGGAAATGAGGCCCAAATCAATCAATCAACTGTCTACCGTTCACCCGAAACTGGACCCCCCTACGGGGGAGTCTGCATTAACTTCGCGTTGGGACTCCGGTGGAAATGAGGCCCAAATCAATCAATCCGGTGGAACATGGAAGCAACTACTACTACTCACCCGAAATTGGTCAAGTTCACGTCCGAGTAGTAGTAGTAGCTGCTTCCATTTCCCACTGGAGTCCCAACGCGAAGGGAATGCAGACTCCCCCGTAAGGCAGCAGTTCACGTCCGAATCGGCAACACAAACATGCGAGGAAACAATTTTTTGGCCCCTGCTGAACGTGTCTCCTTTACAGCACTTATCATAAGGCCACACGATTGTAATCAGATGGGTGACGCTCGTGAACCTGAAAAACATAAGGCGAAACGCTTCAGATGTTTTCATGGACACCTCGTCATAGGACTGTGTTTAGTACACGTGCTATGGCTGTGCAATATCAGCGAACCGAAGCCCGGTTTAGCGGTACTAACCATTGCGTTACGACCAACAATCGCGTCGCTTTAATGTACAATTACCAACTAAGGAGAAATTATGTACAAAATCTTCTGTCAACGACAGCCATGACGAGCAACACGTTACGCACGATCAGGTGTAACGTGACCAAATGATGGGCCTCTTGATGCTTTGAAATGATTAGGTTCACACACTCTTTCTGAGGATAGTGCCATTCGCCGTAATGACGTCACCAAGATGTGATATTTCGATAATTACAATCCGTGAAGACATCAACGGCTTATCTTTGGTGAATATGTTAACAAGATGATGTCATAACTTGGAGCAGACCAATGCTGAAGACAGTTGGTGCCTGCGGGGGAAATGTTTTACCACGCGGCAGCTTCCTTTTTTTGTGTGTTTAGACCGGTCTTTTGGAGGCTGCCAACTGGTTTAATTTCTCACACGCTAATTTACGGGGAGCCTATTATGACTCACGTTGAGGCTCTGGTGGAAATGAGGTCCTAATCACACGCTGACATCAACTTTTTTCGGTGGAAATTGGCGCATACAATTTATTTTCTGAACTTCGGTAGCCTTTTAAGTTTACTGGTTAGTCTGGAAGCAGGATAATATCAATGTGTATTTGGTACGTTTTAAACACGTCTAAGCAAAGGAATTTTAGGTGTCGGTATCATTTCAAGTTGTGTTGAACTTAAAAGAATTCCTTGTTAGCACTGGTGGAAATGAGGCCCAAATCAAATCCTTGTTAGCTCTCCCAATCATTTTCATGTAAACGCGTCTTCAAACAGCATGTTTGGGGTGGATGGATGCTTATTCATTTTATAGATCATTAACACTTTATTTTAGTATTTTATTATTTCTTCTTGCTTGGCCTCTATTATTTTTCTCTGCCCTTTTTTCATGGTGATGAATTTTAAATTTGTTGTCATTATTATTATATGTAACGAGGT
>SDVV010017080.1:0-14080 GCA_016164225.1 Gammarus roeselii | reverse complement strand
GGGCAGGTAACCCACATTAGGATGCCCTAGTTTCGGGCAGGTAACCCACGTCAGGATGCCCCAGTACCGAGCAGGTAACCCACGTCAGGATGCCCCAGTGTCGGGCAGGTAACCCACATTAGGATGCCCTAGTTTCGGGCAGGTAACCCACGTCAGGATGCCCCAGTGCCGGACAGGTAACCCACGTCAGGATGCCCCAGTGTCGGGCAGGTAACCCACATTAGGATGCCTTAGTTTCGGGCAGGTAACACACACCAGGATGCCCAGTTGTCGGGGAAGTCACCCACATCAGGATGCCCCAGTGTCGGGCAGGTAACCCCCGTCAGGATACCTCAGTGTCGGGCAGGTAACCCACGTCAGGATGCCTCAGTGTCGGGCAGGTAACCCCCGTCAGGATGCCTCAGTGTCGGGCAGGTAAGGCAATTATCAATGTTTCATCTGCTCCATCGAATCTGTTCTTGAGCTAACGGGGCTGGGGGTATCTGTCATAGTGTAGGCGATGGTGGTCAGGGAGGTGGTGAGGATGGTGGTCAGTGGGATGTAAAGGCGAAAGTCAGAATGGAGGTCAGTAGGAAATGCAGGGGAAGGTCAGGGTGGGGGTCGGCTGGGCAATGAAGATGAAGGTTTGGATGTTGGTCACTTGGGAGTGAACGTAAAAGTCAGGATTGTGGTCAGCGAAGTAGTGAGAAGTACGGACCACATGGACGGTGATCCGTGGGGTAGTGAAGGTCAGGGTGGGGGTCAGTGTGCTAGTGAAGGTGAAGATGAGGCTGGTGGTCAGAGGAGTAGTGAAGGTGAAGGTTAGCTGGTGACCAATGGGGTAGAGCAAATCTAGATTGTGGGTATTAGGTTACAGATAATGGACAGGATGGTGGTCAGTGGGTTAGTGGTGGTCGAAGACAGGATGGTGGTCAGTGATGATGTGATGGCAAAGACCAAGATGGTAGTCAGAGGGTTATCAGTGAAGGTCAGGACGATTGTATATTATGGTATTGAAGGTAAACGTCAGGATGTGTGTGGGCCTACATATTATTTTTTCATCGATTTGAATGCATTTCATTTATTTGCGTTTTTTACTTTTTATACCGTTGGGTCATCCATTAACTGTTTACCGATCGGATAGGAAAATTCCAACTACAATTCATGTTAAATTGAAGAATATTTAATTACGCATTCAGGTAATACCTAAGAAATAGTACCCTAAGCTGGACGTGGTGGAGCCATTGTTATTGCCAAGCATATAAGGCGCAGAACAACTAACAGAGGAATGCAGGGAGAGTCAAAGAAATGTAAGCAAAATCAAAATTTCCCATGTTTTGGACCTGCGACTGAGCCACGCTTCTACTGCATACGGCTGCTACGGCCTTCAACAGCACGCAGTGTCTTTTGAGACAGAAAATATTTCGATAAAATTTAGAATACCTCTGGGAGGAAGATGGAAAGAGAGGAGCGAACGGAGGAGAAAGAGATACGGTGGAGACTAATGCCATTTGTGTGTCTCTGAGTGATCCCATCAACTGTTGACTGACCAGTGACCTGTGGCCTGATGCCCACAAAAGGATGCCCATGCGGACTGGGGCACGGCGCGACGTGGGCGAACAAATGAGTGGAAGGGCCAGTCAAAACACCAGTCTATTCAAAGAGCCAACGGAAATAGGAGGAGAGATCTAGAATGGGAGACGGGGAGAAGTGGAATTCGAAAGATCGACATTTATTTTTCAGTGTTGGATTCTGAATCAAGCCGAGAGTTAATACAGGGAGGTTAGGACGATGAGGCTGAGGTACTAGCACTAGAGTTCTTACAGGGAGGTTAGGACGATGAGGCTGAGGTACTAGTACTAGAGTTCTTACAGGGAGGTTAGGACGATGAGGCTGAGGTACTAGTACTAGAGTTAGGACGATCAGGCAGAGGTATTAGTACTAGAGTTCTCAAAGGGAGATCAGGCTGAGGTACTATGTAACTTCGTTTGTTTTTAATTTCTGCATCAATTGTTAGTGAATTTATAGAAGCGGCAGTGTTTCTGGAAAAGAAGATATTACGTACGTGGAAGTTCTTTTCCATTATAGCGAGAACTTTTTTTTTAATCAGACGTGCACTTGAAGATGCGATAAGATTTCGCTAGAAAAAATTGGCGTCGTAGGATGTACGGCGGTCCATTTAACAGAAAGAATATTTCTTTATATAGATTCATCAATGAGATGTCCATTTCAGTGAGCTGCTTAACAATTTTTCCTACAAAAAATCATCAATCGGAATGAAAACATCGTATTTTGAATACAATTGTCCCAAGTTTCATCAACCCTTCTCTCACAACCAGCCTTTTTCACCTGAATTTTCTCCTAAACTTCTAATTGTCCACTTACTTCTAAGGCCCCGTCATGTTAGCAGTGTACGGTAAGCTCATTGTCCACTTACTTCCAAGACCCCGTCATGTTTGCAGTGTATGGTATAGGCTCATTGTCCACTTACTTCCAAGCCCCCGTCATGTTAGCAGTGTACGGTAGGCTCATTGTCCACTTACTTCCAAGCCCCCGTCATGTTTGCAGTGTACGGTAGGCTCATTGTCCACTTACTTCCAAGCCCCCGTCATGTTAGCAGTGTACGGTAAGCTCATTGTCCACTTACTTCCAAGCCCCCTTCATGTTTGCAGTGTATGGTAGGCTCATTGTCCACTTACTTCCAAGCCCCCGTCATGTTAGCAGTGTACGGTAGACTCATTGTCCACTTACTTCCAAGCCCCCGTCATGTTTGCAGTGTACGGTAGGCTCATTGTCCACTTACTTCTAAGCCCCCGTCATGTTTGCAGTGTATGATAGGCTCATTGTCCACTTACTTCCAAGCCCCCGTCATGTTTGCAGTGTATGGTAGGCTCATTGTCCACTTACTTCCAAGCCCCCGTCATGTTTGCAGTGTACGGTAGGCTCATTGTCCACTGACTTCCAAGCCCCCTTCATGTTTTCAGTGTATGGTAGGCTCATTGTCCACTTACTTCCAAGCCCGGTCATGTTTGTAGTGTATGGTAGGCTCATTGTCCACTTTCTTCCAAGCCACCGTCATGTTTTCAGTGTATGGTAGGCTCATTGTCCACTTTCTTCCAAGCCCCCGTCATGTTTGCAGTGTACGGTAGGCTCATTGCCCACATACTTCCAATCCCGGTCATGTTTGTAGTGTATGGTAGGCTCATTGTCCACTTACTTCCAAGCCCCCGTCATGTTTGCAGTGTATGGTAGGCTCATTGTCCACTTACTTCACTTACTTCCAAAGCCTCGTCATGTTTGCAGTGTACGGTAGGCTCATTGCCCACTTACTTCCAAGCCCACGTCATGTTAGCAGTGTACGGTAGGCTCATTGTCCACTTACCTCCAAGCCCCGTCATATTAGCAGTGTACGGTAGGCTCATTGTTCACATACTTCCAAGCCCCCGTCATGTTTTCAGTGTATGGTAGGCTCATTGTCCACTTTCTTCCAAGCCCCCGTCATGTTTGCAGTGTACGGTAGGTTCATTGTCCACTTACTTCCAAGCCCCCGTCATGTTAGCAGTGTACGGTAGGCTCATTGTCCACTTACTTTCAAGCCCGGTCATGTTTGTAGTGTATGGTAGGCTCATTGTCCACTTACTTCCAAGCCCCCGTCATGTTTGCAGTGTATGGTAGGCTCATTGTCCACTTTCTTCCAAGCCCGGTCATGTTTGCAGTGTACGGGAGGCTCATTTTCCACTTACTTCCAAGCCCCCGTCATGTTTGCAGTGTACGATAGGCTCATTGTCCACTTACTTCCAAGCCCCCGTCATGTTTGCAGTGTACGGTAGGCTCATTGTCCACTTACTTCCAAGCCCCCTTCATGTTTTCAGTGTATGGTAGGCTCATTGTCCACTTACTTCCAAGCCCGGTCATGTTTGCAGTGTACGGTAGGCTCATTGTCCACTTTCTTCCAAGCCCCCGTCATGTTTGTAGTGTATGGTAGGCTCATTGTCCACTTACTTCCAAGCCCGGTCATGTTTGCAGTGTACGGTAGGCTCATTGTCCACTTACTTCCAAGCCCCCGTCATGTTTGCAGTGTACGGTAGGCTCATTGTCCACTGACTTCCAAGCCCCCGTCATGTTTGCAGTGTACGGTAGGCTCATTGTCCACTAGCTTCCAAGCCCCCGTCATGTTTGCAGTGTACGATAGGCTCATTGTCCACTCACTTCCAAGCCCCCGTCAGGTTTGCAGTGTACGGTAGGCTCATTGTCCACTTACTTCCAAGCCCGGTCATGTTTGTAGTGTATGGTAGGCTCATTGTCCACTTACTTCCAAGCCCCCGTCATGTTTGCAGTGTACGGTTGGCTCATTGTCCACTTACTTCCAAGCCCCCGTCATGTTAGCAGTGCACGGTAGGCTCATTGTCCACTTACTTCCAAGCCCCCGTCATGTTAGCACTGCACGGTAGGCTCATTGTCCACTTACTTCAAAGCCCCCGTCATGTTAGCAGCGCACGGTAGGCTCATTGTCCACTGACTACCAAGCCCCCGTCATGTTAGCACTGCACGGTAGGCTCATTGTCCACTGACTTCCAAGCCCCCGTCATGTTAGCACTGCACGGTAGGCTCATTGTCCACTTACTTCCAAGCCCCCGTCATGTTAGCAGTGCACGGTAGGCTCATTGTCCACTTACTTCAAAGCCCCCGTCATGTTAGCAGCGCACGGTAGGCTCATTGTCCACTTACTTCAAAGCCCCCGTCATGTTAGCAGTGCACGGTAGGCTCATAGTAAGACAGGCTGTGTTTCATTCATAAGCCCCGAAATATTTTTTTGCACAGTAATTGTCACTGAGTTGTATTCTTTGTGTCGTTCTTTTCTAATTATAGTTAAAAACAAAAGAATAGCGGGGGGCGGTGGGAGGGGGTGTTCATTTTTTTCTCTCGACATCATCTCCGTAGTGGATCCCGTGAACCTAATTAAATAATTTTCACGAATCCTTTTAGTCCGTCTTAAAGGTTAACTATAATTAATATTTGGGTTATGATTCAAGAAAGACTGATCAATTCTCACCCTCCTGGAATGATCAATTCTCACCCTCCTGGAATCAGAATGATCAATCTTCCCCCTCCTGGAATGATCAATTCTCTCTCTCCTGGAATGATCAATTCTCATCCTCCAGGAATCGGAATGATCAATTCTCCCCCTGCTAGAATGATCAATTCTGACCCTATTGGAATGATCAATTATCTCCCTCCTGGAATGATCAATTCTCTCCTCCTGGAATTATCAATTCTCGTCCACCTGGATGGATCAATTCTCCCCCTCCTGGAATGATCAATTCTCCCCCTCCAGATATGATTAATTTTCCCCCTTCTAGAATGATTAATTCTCCCCCTCCTGGAATGATCAATTGATTCTCACCCTCCTGGAAAATCAATTCTCCCCCTTCTGGAGTGATCGATTCTCTTCCTCCTGGAATGATAAATTCTCCCCTTCCTGGAATTATTAATTCGCACCCTCTTTTGATGATCAATTGTTTCCCTCCTAGAATGATTGATTCACACCCTCCTAGAATGAACAATTCTCACCCTCCTGGAATGATCATTTCTCATCCTCCTGGCATGATCAATTCCCACCCTCCTGGAATGATCAATTCTCATCCTCCTGGAATTATCAATTCTCATCCTCCTGGACTGATCAATTCTCACCCTCATAGAATTATCAATTTTCACCCTCCTGGAATGATCAATTCTCACCCTCCGGTAATTATCAATTCTCACCCTCCCGGAATGGAATTCTCACCTATCCGGAATCGTGAAGCATTCCTATTGATTGGGATTGCATGATGCGACAGCACGAAACAACAGTACATTATATTGTATCATTTATTGGTGGAATGCCCTAGTTTTGTACAATACATGACTTTGATATAAGGCACTTGGGTATATAATACTTAATAATAAACGAATCCTACATATATACAAACATACGCGATTGTTTTCATATTGCAACGATCTTTAGTTTTAAAACATTTACACAGAGATAACACTATACAACGGTCCTAATCATTGAATCCCTAGTACAAGGTCGAGAAGCCGTGCATATATCGCAATATTAGTATATTATACACGAATTCCTACCATGTATGAATAATCTACCTATGGATAACCCTTATTCACAGAAGCCTCATAGTGGTTAATGAATTTTTATTATCGTAGTCCGTAGAATATTTTTTTACACTTTTATTATAATTTTTTGCAATGTAGGCCTAAATAAAATTCAACCTCGAATTTCTTCTTCCTAAATCCACTGTTAAACTTGCGGTGCGTAAAAAGTTATTGCTAAAGCACTTTTATAAACAACGTTCATTCAAGACCAACAATAATTATGGAGTAACCAACGCAAAAATTTCGTGGATGCGTGCCGGTAAATAAGATAACAATGCCATCTACACTAATCCTCTACTGGAATGTCTTTTATTGGTTTAAATTCCATATCAGAAAATATATTCTCTAACAGCAAGTTATAGAGGGAGCCTTACATCAATCTAAATTATAGACACATAATTATCATACATGAGACCAATCGAGTCTGAGCAAATTGTCGTTTTGTGTTGACTAAAACATTCTTACATAAAGAGAGAAGAATCACGTAGCTTTGGTCATAGCTTGTATGTGTTCCTAATCGTACGATATTGGAATAAGCTAGCTCACGAAAGGAGGTTTGTGATAAGGTAAGTATGTCTTCCTAATCGTATGTGATAAGCTAACCAATGCTATTGTAAAAAGATCTCTATTTGCGAGACGATCTCAATTATGTTCATTTGATCGGAGGGTAGGATCCATGCTATGAAGGATCGATGCTATGAAGGATTGATGCTAAGAAAGATCAATGCTATGAGGGATTTATACTATGAAGGATCGATGCTATGAAGGATCCATATAATGAAGGATTCATGCTATGAAGGAACGATGCTATGAATGATCGATGCTATGAAGGATTGATGCTACGAAAGATCAATGCTATGAGGGATCCATACTATGAAGGATCGATGCTATAAAGGATCGATGCTATGAAGGATTAATGCTATGAAGAAACGGTGCTATGAAGGATCGATGCTATAAAAGATCCATGCTATGATGGATCAATGCTGTAAAATATCGATGCTATGAATGGACCATGCTCTGAAGAATCCATGTTATGAAGGGTCCATGCTATGAAGGATCTACGCGATTAAGGATCACCAAAGAATGTGTAGTATTGGACTGCGCCCAGAACACACGCTCGCTTGACCAAGAACAAAGTCCCTAGCAGCGAAATTACTATAAAGTTACATAAATACCCAGCCAGAAATACTGTCGGATATTAAATTGACTTCGAGAAACTTCTCTTAGTAGGTAAGCCTACGAATTCATGACTGGGGTGTGAAACATTTGCACCAAACTCCGTAGACTATAACAGATGATCATGGTTCATACCAATACATCAGACGACCACATGAGAAAGGCATAATTAAGTTGATAAATTGAGCAAACGTTAACATACGCTATTCGATAAGTTTGATTATTTTCTAGAGTATTCAAATGATCGTTAATAATATTAGCTGCTACAACAGGCAACGATTGGAATGGTAGGTAGTGTGGTTAGGACGGCAGGTAAGCACGTATAAATCCTATGAGTTACTCAGAGACAATTAGATGTTCAATAACATAATTTATTCATACATCAATCCCACTAAAAAATAATAATTATTCCCATATTATTCACATACACACAAGGTAAATAGATAAGGGTAATGTGAACGTGATATCATCCTATATAACTCAAGTTATCGTATACAGAATCACACCTACGCTGACTATAAGCGATCAAATAAAGCATTTGTAATCAATCTTGCCACTATCGGTGGACATGCTATGAACATGAAAGATAAATACGCTGCGCTGGTATTTGTAATGCTGAATGCAGTACATAAATAAATAACAATTTAAAATGTTACTACTGCAGGAGACATCAGTTAACATAAAATGATATTGGAGCAAATCATAGAATCAGTCATATGAGCTAACTGCTTTAGGCCCACGAGATTTAATCTGAAAGGAGAGTAAAGCAATACAGGAAAAGAATGAAATGTAGACGTTTTAACAATGGTCAATAATAACATTGGTAGGTTACGTTTGAATACATTTTTTCAATGCTATACTGTATACAGGTTCTAATTCAAAAATTCCAAGTTAACTTGATCGGACCAGTGTATTAAACACGGCTGGGTATATCCGTAGACTTCTTGAGATAATTGTCATCCAACTAAGAAATTGGCTTCATATATAATTTCAAAACCTGACGTAAGCTGGCTCGGAATGTGATGAAAATGATAGATAATTAGGTTAGGCAACAAGGATTTATAATGTCACTAATAAGGCAACAAGGATTTATAATGTTGAATATAAGGCCACAAGGACGCATGGTGTCACTAATAAGGCAACAAGGATTTATAGTGTCACTAATAAGGCAACAATTATGTATAGTGTCACTAATAAGGCAACAAGGATTTATAGTGTCGCTAATAAGGCAACAAGAACGTTTTGTGTCGCTAGAAGGTCGACAAGGATTCATTGTGTCGCTTATGTTGCAACAAAAATTTAGTGTGTCGCGGGCATGGCAACAAGGATTTTTAGTATCGCTTATAAGGCAACAAAAATTTATAGCTGCTAATAAGGCAAAAAGGATTTATAGTGTCGCTAGTAAGGCTACAAGTATTTATAGTGTCGCTAGTAAAGCTACAAGTATTTATAGTGTAGCTAGTAAGGCTACAACTATTTATAGTGTAGCTAGTAAGGCTACAAGTATTTATAGTGTAGCTAGTAAGGTAACAAGGATTTATAGCGTCGTTAGTCTGATCATAGTTTATTGCAACAAATTAAACTGTACACCTCAACACGAAATAATTTACCAACAAATAAACTACATCCCATTCATATAATAACAAACATATGGGCACGGAATTCTAGGCTCATAATAACACTTGAAACACACTCACTAGGATACTTGGAGTTTATTTGCTGTAGTGCAGGTCACAACGTATCTATTACCTGACCTACGCCAATGGGGATACTCTTTTATCGTGCTCTGGCAGCAGTATTTGCGCGTATCTGCCGCTTTCACTAGTCGGATGTTACTGGATGTTGCATTCGAATGGAGAGTTGTTCCCACAGGGAGTGTATCCATACACCGTTGTATTTCATATACAATTCATGAAATATTAACAACACGAGACCGTATCACGGTTACTATTTATCATTCTTAATGTGAAGACCTTCAACAGAACAATGATAAAAATATTATTGCCCATCGTTCTTAATATCCTAGTATAAGTAATTATTCTAATAGTGAGACCATAATATACATGCTGTTCATATGTGTTTGAGCAGTACATTTCTGAGCAGCCAAACTTGAATTAGCACTTGAGATCCTTTCATTAGACAGACTTATAACATTGGTATACGAGGAGACTAAAAGTAAATTGCCAGATAGGCTTTGAAGGATGAGTTTGCTGGAAGGCTGAGATCAGAGAACTATACCTTGCGTACTTAAGATACGATGGGAGCGTTAGATCAGACTCGCGGCGTCCAAGATCTTGGCAGATTGAAAGCAGGGCAATAGCAGATTTCTTGAGTGTTCTTCGATCCTTAGCAGATGACTGTTGACTTACTAAGTTACTGGAGAGTGTCTGTCGACTTCAGGTGTTTGTTTGTTGACGAGGCTTGGGAGACACCGTACGGCAGCTGCATCACTTCTTGCCGTGTGGAAACATGAACCCCGATAGCATGTGACGCAGACGAGAACATGTCAAGCCCATGGCAATAACCAGCATGAAAGGTTGAGTAGGATGATCTACCGCATTTGGGAGACATGAATGAAGTAGGAACTCTAACCCTGCAAAGATAAGAAAAGGAAACGTTATACATTTGCTGCCGATTGCACATTAAGATATAATATTGATATATCATCGTCACATTTTTGTGTCAACCTACAAGAAATTTGTTATAAATTAAGTCGGTTTTGATAATGTTTCTGATATATGAATGACAATATTATGAATATCTCGATTCGATCTGCTTACCATGATATGTGGAGGAGCTAGAAACGAAAATGAGTGGAATCATTCTTCGTTATTTTCGATTAATTTTCGTGTCGAATCGTTTCGGTCGTCTCCTCGTAATAGTTTGCCCCTTTGCTCTTCTGTTGACCGGCAGCGCCAAATCGTCCGTGTTTTTCTGTTCACGGAGAGCGTTTGTTGGCGTTGCCAACACTGTTGCCTATTTGATAATGATTCTTCTGCGCCATCGCTGCCATGAAAACTCCAGCATCACTCCACCGCCACACTCTGCATACTGGCCGCTGCTAATGCCCTCTTCCAACGCCCCTGAGAACTCCAGCATCACTCCACCGCCACACTCTGCATGCTGGCCGCTGCTAATGCCCTCTTCCAACGCCCCTCAGTGTTGAGTCTGCGAGAAGAAAAAAATATATATAATAACATTCATTTAATGGAATGTTAGTTTTGTAGAGAAAATCCTGTCGGTTAAAATCTTGAGAATAAAATAAATCAAAATGGACACTATAGCATATTTAAGGTCATTAATATTTTTTATATTGTGTTACTCGATAGAGGGCCAATATATTTACCAAAATTCGTAGATGTATTCATTTCTATCAAAATGTCTCTGATCCTCGGATCATGGAAGCAGTTGTTTGACATAATCGCCAAGCATAATTACCATTTATGTAACGTACCTGATTCTGTCCGCGTGCTACGAGTCCTGCCACAGTGAAATGGCGTCGAGCAGATCCAAGTCAGCTTTGGTTGTTGCTGTAGCTTGTTCGATTTGGAGGGTGGTGATTCCTGGAGGTAGACAATACGGCAACTCTTCCGCTGGGATGATAAAATTACGAGTGTCGATCAGCGATGGTTTGCCACATTCATCAGAAAACGGTCGCGGATAACTCGGTGAAAATTGCGAAGATGTAGGGGCTACAGACGCAGCGCTGGGCGACGAAATTGGGGAATGTTGGTAAGTGGAACCGGTGGGTGAGATCGACGAGTGGGGTGATTGAGTTGCCATGGAGTTGGGCGAGTAAGTGATTGTGGTGGGATAGGCAGTGGTCGCTATTTCATACGAGGGAGATTGTTGTGTTAGAGAAAATGTGACCTGAGATACAGGAGTGATAGGGGTTGGAGTGTTAGGATAGGACACGATGATGTTCTGCTGTTGTTCTTGATTGTTGTAAGATTCACTGGGGAGGAAGTTAACTTCAGCTTTGAACGTTGTCTGTTCAGGAATCAAAAGGTTTTCACGTTGTACTGTTTGTAAGTTCATAGGATATCCCGTTGGCGAGATCGGAGAAATGTTTTCACTATAATAATAATCGGGATAAATTGTGGTGGACTGGGTACTTGACGGAACTGATGAGCAATTCTCTTGTTTTGGATGTTGAAGCATCGTCTTTGTTAACACTGGAGAACGCTGGATGTACTGAGCCTGGACATTGGAGCAAGAAACATTGGATATTTGACTATTGAACGGTAGTGGAGTTGGCGATTCATTCTGTACCAACATAGCGTCATGTTCATCCAAAAGCCTCTGAAGGCTTCGAATATAATCTGTGGCTTGCTTCAGAGTCTCGACCTTGCTTATTTTCTTGGACTTCGAAGCTCCGGGAACGTGCTGACGAAGAGTAAGGAAGCTGTTGTTTACCTGCTTGACGCGGTTTCGCTCCCGAGCATTACGACGTCCCATCGTGCTCGGCCCGGACGATTTATTTCCAGCGCTTCCTGTGTTCAGCCTCTTGCATTTCACTTCGTGATTCCCCAGGTTATCCGCAAGTTTTCTCTTAGCACCGGTTTTCATGGTTATCGTCGAACAGGACACTGTGTTAATCACTATGGTATCTTGAGCTACACCACTCTTGAGGGGTGATGGTCTAATGGGCACAAGGCGTTGCGTGCTGCTGACTGGAGCCATGTTGGCGTACACCCACACTCGAACACCGCAAGGGAAATACTGACCAACCCGCAGCCACGCGCGCGTTACTTGTACTCCTCCCGGAGCACACGCGCCTCATCCCCCCCTTCAGCATACTCTCCCCACCAAACGCGCGCGTCACTTTTAGATGAAATTAAGAGGTTTCTGAGGGCTTTTGCTTGTCAATAGTGTCAGTGAAAAACATTTATTGCAAAGGCCGGTATCCAATTCCAGCTGTGTCAAGCTTATCAGAAGATAAAGAGATTGAAGTGTGCTAGAAACGTCAGGCGGGCGTCACAGTGGGCGGAGCCTCCTTGTGTAGCGACTGGCGCGTGCCCTAAACTCTTGGTTGTGGGAACTTTTCACCCCCAACCTCCCTTCGTTCTCCCGTAATCCTGCTCCTCTCCCCCACTCACCACCTCTCACCACCAGGCTTCCACCCCGTTATCCCTGTATCTCCTATTTTGGTTAACACCCCTCAAAGTAGTTCATTCTGTGGTGAAGCAGGACACCAGCATCACTCTCTACTCGCCCCACCTGCAAACCACTGTTTCTACTACAACCAAGCCAGCTGCCACCACCTGCATCACAGCCTCCCTTGCACCTGGCCCACCTGCACACTCAACACC
Source organism: Gammarus roeselii (assembly GCA_016164225.1). NCBI lineage: Eukaryota > Metazoa > Arthropoda > Malacostraca > Amphipoda > Gammaridae > Gammarus > Gammarus roeselii. Next base: position 1,463 of record SDVV010017080.1, on the reverse strand, counting down.
TGCAATAAATGTTTGTAGCAGCTGCTCGGGATATTTATTGCCAAAAATCAGGTAGCAACGAAAAATGACAGTTTGTTGGCTCAGTTTTTATAACGCGAATATATGTGTAGGTGCGGAGTTGCAAATTAATGAGAAGTTAACCCTTTCCTGTTGAACAGATGTTACTGAATTGGAAAACCTTCTAACATTTATTCGTCAATCATGATCAAATTTTTAATATCTAACTCTTTCTGCTTAACAGAAATTTGGTACTATCCCATTTCCTTTTTTGAAATTTCACATCAACAGGCATTGTGTGTAATGAAACTATTGGGAGTTTTTGACCTACAACGACATTGACAGTTCGAGAACAGGCTCACCTTCTTTCAAGTATTCACCGATAAATGTACTAAAAATAAATTTCCATGCATGAATAGTTCGATAAATGTACCACATTTTAATTTATATTAGTTGCACGGACGGCCGTTCCTTAACATTACGTTACATTCTTGATATCAATCAATGTAGCATTGTTGAATCAACGATTGAATAAATGGATCAGTGTTTCAGTGCATGCTTTGAAACTATATATACGACCATTCCGTGAGGTTCATCTATTGAAACGATAATTAAAGTGAGTCCTTAACACGGAAAACAAATCTCAATGGGGTTGTTGGTCAAAACTTTCGGTCCCCAGGTCGAAATTCTCTTGAAGACGATTTATGCCAAGCGAGACCTCAACGCATCCAATCAGTGACAAGATAGTGATCTTAAAGCGCTGGATACGACACCCACCCACCGCAACAAGATCAGTAGCCTATGCGTACATATTTTTCCACAATACATCTTGGTCAGAATGTTCTACCAAATTTTACTGCCGACTTTTGCATCACCCGCTGGGATGACAAGGTAGTTGAAGGAAACCGCATCGAGTATAGTCAGATGTCCCTGGTCGTGTGCCGGATGCCATGCCGTGTGCTCGCTCTCATGTTGGGTGTGGGTTGCTTTGTCTTGTGCGAGCCGCTATGTTGAGTGTCGGTTACCGTGTCGCGTGCTGCCTGATAAGGCGAGTACTGACTCCAATGCCGTGTCGAGTGCCGGCTGCCATGTTGTATGCCGGCTCCCATGTCGTGTGCTTTCTGCCATGTCTTGTACTGTGCTGCCTTATCGTGTGCTATACTGCCATGTTGTGACCTGTGCTACCATGTCGTGTACTGGCTGCCGTGTCGTGTGTGCCGTGCCCAAACAGCCATGTCGTGTGCCTGGTATCACTTTTGTTTGTCAATTAATACCTGGCACTAGCATCACACCCTTGCACTGCTCTGTGTTGCAGGTTACCAGGCACTAGCATCACACCCTTGCACTGCTCTGTGTCGCAGGTTACCAGGCACTAGCATCACACCCTTGCACTGCTCTGTGTCGCAGGTTACCAGGCACTAGCATCACACCCTTGCACTGCTCTGTGTCGCAGGTTACCAGGCACT
>SDVV010017079.1:0-14080 GCA_016164225.1 Gammarus roeselii | reverse complement strand
TATATATGACACAAAAAGACATGGTATTGTTATCAAGTGATCGGTTGGTGGGTTAGCTGTAGGAATATGGGCGTTTGCAAATGCTTACGTGCCGGGTGACGAAAAGAGTGAGGAAGACAAGGAGGATTTTTGGAATAGCTTGAGTGAGTGTTTTTGGGTTTTTGAAAACAATGGAGCGTGGTCATTCTGGGGTACCTTAATGCGAGAGTTCTAGACGAAGCAGCGGAGAATATGGAAGAGCGGTAAGCGTTCCATGTAGAAATTACTGTAGAGATAACTCTATAGGGTTGTGCATATAGCGGAAGCTGGTGGTTGTAAGAAGCTTGTTCACGAAGAGAGACGTCTTCAAGTAACAATGGGTGGACACGGTACAGCAGGAGAGAACGCCGATGGATTTTGTATCGATTTCGAGGAGTTTAGTGGGGCGGCTGTTGGAGTGTGGGTGTTGAATGGGGATGGTGACGGAATAGTATGTAGACCATTTGCAGGTGGATGGAAGAGTGAGAGTTGAGCATTGGCAGAAGTGGAAGAGGAGAGTGGGGGGAGGAACAGAGGTTGTTGTTGCTTAGCCCCGGTTTTCACCTGCTGTGGTGGAAACCGCGCCAGCACACCGCCCGAAATCCTAGATACTCTCCGACAGGCGGGTGTTGAGTGAGGGAGGTGGGAGGAGAGAAAGGGGTGACTGGTCAGTGGTGGGTTAGAGTGTTATTGCTGCTATCGGAATTAACTTCGTGAGTTGTATGGCAATTAACAAATGGCCACCCGTGTGATGTAGCTTTAACCGTATACACCAGAACATTGTTTTGCAGCGTTTTTATGTTCCTCAGCAACACTGCAAGCACCAACCAGACGCTTGCATGGATAACCTTATGTAGGACAGAGATGTATTGTAGGAAAGAAATGATGGGGATTGTTCACTTCAGTTCATCAAATGTACTATGCATACTGAAGGAATCATCCATCAGTATACAGTACGTTTATATAAATGAATTAAGAAAGCGTAATCCAAGTAAACAAAAGTGCGAACAAATAGATTATACTTTGTTCGACGGTCACTAGCATTTTCACGTTTACGGCTGACATGGTAAGAGGTGCTTCTGACAACGAACGAGTACGCTCGTCACTTTTGTATGCGATTGCCATTTTACTATCTGGTGTTGTAAATAACAACTTTTGTTTTGGCTGTCAACAAATGACTTGTACATTTATGCTCAATACTCTGACAAATACAGATTTAAATGATGATTTCTTGCATACAAGTTTACCAAGGGATTATTCAGTAATGAAAGCAAATAGTTATTTTTAATTAAAAAAGCAAAAGATGAAAGTGTCAATTAACTATTTCTTTTCAAGAACACACCCTGTAAGGTCATAAAATTTGGATCATTATTATATGTAAATGACAACTGTTAAATTTATTACAATAATTGTCATAGTCAACTTGTACTTTGGCCTAATAGAATTTGTTAACTGTTAGAAACAGAACAATGTCTGTCATTTCGTTCCCCAATTTTGAAATCCTTTTGAATGTATGAAATCCGAATGTAATAGGATCAAAAGCAAATGCGATAGATGTATTATTTGAAGTGGCTCTATCGAAGATAACGACGCATTTACTCTCCAGGTCCACACGGGATAGAGCGACAATAGGCCCCTGCGTTACTTAGAAGCTGGAATTGTCAGCAAAAACTGAGCTGACTTTTGACATAAGCACGAAAATTAGGTGAGGATTTATTTTTCAGTAACTGCGATATGTCAAGCAATAGCATCGAAATATTTTGCTACATTGTAAAAATATTTTTCAAATATCTCTGGATTCAAGCATTTTTGACTAACTAACTGTATTCTCGCAGATTATCTACCGGGATGGTTTTCGATGGTATGTTTTCATGGCAATCTGTAAGTCATTTCTCCGAGAAATAAGTGTTATAAAAATCGATTCTGATTCATTTGAGTCGTGATATAAGAATTTGAGTAGGTTCCGACGCTTAGTTAACGGTAGCATTTTATATCCACCATATGACGCACCTCCATTCTACATAGACTCGTCTTCCTTTCCACCATATGACGCACCTCCATTCTACATAGACTCGTCTTCCTTTCCTGCATCCCATCTCCCGTGAAATAACCTGTGTTTACACAGAGAATTTACCAACACTAATTATCAGTGATTTTATCAGCGTGATTACATCCTGGTTAGGGACTATAGGTTTTTCTGATGCTGAAATCACTGATAATTTAAATAACCTGAGTTGCTTCAATATCCAATTAAAACATAAGGCGAAGGCAACTCTGTTTAAGGGTTGGAGTACGGCCGAATATGGCCGCACGTATAGTTGATATTGTTTACCGTGGCAATAACCTTGTCTGGAGTACGGCCGAACATGGCCGTACATATAGTTGATATTGTTCACCGTGGCAATGACCTTGGTTGGAGTACGGCCGGACATGGCCGCACATATAGTTGATATTGTTTACCGTGGCAGTAACCTTGGTTGGAGTACGGCCAAACATGGCCACGCATATAGTTGATATTGTTCACCATGGCAATAACCTTGGTTGGAGTACGGCCGAACATGGCTACGCATGTAGTTGATATTGTTCACCATGGCAATAACCTTGGTTGGAGTACGGCCGAACATGGCCGCACATATAGTTGATGTTCACCGTGGCAATAACCTTGGTTGGAGTACGGCCGAACATGGCCGCACATATAGTTGATGTTCACCGTGGCAATAACCTTGGGTGGAGTGCGGCTGAACATGGCCACGCATGTAGTTGATATTGTTCACCGTGGCAATAACCTTGGGTGGAGTACGGCTGAACATGGCCACGCATGTAGTTGATATTGTTCACCGTGGCAATGTCAACCTCAATATGACCTCTCTAAACTATGTTTTACAGTTGCTTGATTAGTGACAGAGTGTCAACCAACTTCACCACTTTCTGGGTTGATTATTAGTCGATAGCTTCAGCGTTGATATTGCCAGAAAAAACTATGACCAGTGGAATTTTTGTTTCTCAGTGATGTGGCTTCTGTTTGTCTCCAATATAATCGTCTGTTAGTAGTGTTCTGGAACTGAACAGGGCTGGGGTCCGGTGTTCAGTTAAGAGGCACTATAGGCGGCAGGCGGACGGCATAGCTTCCGTCAGAGGTACCGGTGTATTCATAAACCGTTGTGGTGTGTGTTTGGGTCCCCTACTTATACTATAACATTGTTCATAGAATCACCTCTGCGGTCAACACGAGGACTGTATTGGCTGGGGGCGGAGTGGATAAAATCGTCACTGGCCTATTTATGGAATAGCAACAAAAACAATATTCATCAGCATGTATCCTGCACAAATAGTAATTATCGATTTGTGGCTAGATATTCACACCCCCCAACAGTGGGGTATGATTGATATTTACACCCCCCCAACAGTGGGGTACGATAGATATTTACACCCCCCAACAGTGGGGTACGATAGGTATTTACACCCCCAACAGTGGTGTACGATTGATATTTACACCCCCCAACAGTGGGGTATGATTGATATTTACACCCCCCAACAGTGGGGTACGATAGATATTTACACCCCCCAACAGTGGTGTACGATTGATATTTACACCCCCCCAACAGTGGGGTATGATTGATATTTACACCCCCCAACAGTGGGGTATGAACTAAAAATTATGTTCTCTGTAGGCTATTGTGCAAACCCCCATTAACCTGCCCCACTGCTTGTTGTAGCCTCCAGCCTGGTTAACCTACTCAGCTCATAGTTAATAATCAATAGAATATCATACATGAGAGGGTGTGGAACACCGTATACAGGTAGCCCATGTACCCAGACAGGTAGGGTGTGGAACACCGTATACAGGTAGCCCATGTACCCAGACAGGTAGGGGTGTGGAACACCGTAAACAGGTAGCCCATGTACCCAGACAGGTAGGTAGGGGGTGGAATACCGTAAACAGGTAACCCATGATCCCAGACAGGTAGGGGTGTGGAATACCGTATACAGGTAACCCATGTGCCCAGACAGGTAGGGCTGTGGAATACCGTATACAGGTAACCTATGAGCCCAGACAGGTAGGGGTGTGGAATACCGTATACAGGTAACCTATGAGCCCAGACAGATAGGGGTGTGGAATACCGTATACAGGTAACCCATGAATCCATACAGGTAGGGCTGTGGAATACCGTATACAGGTAACCCATGTGCCCAGACAGGTAGGGCTGTGGAATACCGTATACAGGTAACCTATGAGCCCAGACAGGTATAATATAATTCTTAGAATATAAGTTTGTTGGAATGATTCATTGGCAATTGGCAGCCAATGCACCTTCTTTCGTATGGCAGCCAAGATACCTTTCTTTGGGACAGCCAAGGCCCCTTTCTTGGTATGGCAGCCAAGGCACCTTACTTTGTATGACAGTCAAGACACCTTTTTGCGTATGACAGTCATGGCACATTTCTTCGTATGACAGTCAAGGCTCCTTATTTTGTACGGTAGCCAATGCACCTTCTTTCGTATAAGAGCTAAGGCACCTCACTTCGTATGGCAGCCAAGGCACCTTCTTTCGTATGGCAGCCAAGATACCTTACTTCTTATGGCAGCCAAAGCACCTTATTTCGTATTGCAGCCATAGCACCTCCCTTCGTATGGCAGCCAAGACACATTTCTTCGTATGGCACCAAGGCACCTTACTTCGTATGGCAGCCAAGACACCTTATTTCGTATGACAGCCAAGACACCTTCTATCGTATGGAAGCCAAGGCACCTTAATTCGTATGGCAGCCAAGGCACCTTGTTTCGAATGGCAGCTACGGCACCTCCATTCGTATGGCAGCTAAAGCAGCTTTCTTCGGATGGCACCAAGGCACCTTACTTCGATGGCAGCCAAGGCCCCTTTCTTCGTATGGCAGCTAAGGCATCTTACTTCGTATGCACATCCCGTACCTAAAGACAAATGCGGCATTTAATTAAAACTTATTGGAACGAAATGAGACTGGCGAATCTTCGAAGCAAGAAAGTTTTTTATGTATGCAGGATCAGTGCTGAAGCCAACGATATAAATAAGATTTTTAATTCGTTGAGTGCCTTAATTGATCCTATTTAATCGAAAATATAATAGGTAAGATTGGATCATTACAGTTTATGAGATTGAGGATACGACGGAGTTATAGTTTATTGAGTACGCTGTTGTCTAAAGTCTGCCTGCAGAAGATTGTAAAAAAATAGTTAACCGAAGTTTGAAAGATAGAAGAAATGCGACTCTTGAAACGAACGCGTTATCTGCTGCTGGCTGCGGTAGGGAGCAGCAGTCTGCGAGTACGAATAAAAGGCGCTCGCCTGTTTTATGGCGGAGATAAAGAAGGACGGACAGTGTGGCAGAGCGCTTTACGAGGAGGCGCTTATTGTGGCGTTGTGGGCGGCCTCATGCGCTGTGAGGCGGCCACACGCGCAGTGGGGCGGCCATACGTGCTACTGCGACGGCAATAAGCGATCTAGGACGGCCAAACGGTCCGTGGGGTGGCCAAACGGGTTGTGGGAGGCCAAACGGGCTGGGGGGCGGTCATACGCGCTGTTGGGTGGCCACACGGACTGTACAGTGGCGATACCCGTTTTTGCTGCGGCTATACGAAATGCAGGACGAGCACACGCGCTGTGAGGCTTCCACACAGACTATGGTGTGGGCACACACGCTGAGAGGTGACCATACGCTGTAGGGCAGCCACACGTGCAATGGAGCGGCCATACACGCCGTTGGGTGGCCTTACGCGTTCTCGGGCGGTCATATGTAATGTAGGGTGGCCATACGCGGTCATATGTAATGTTCTGGGGCGGTCATAAGTAATGTAGGGTGGCCATACGCGGTCATGCAATGTTCTGGGGCGGTCATATGTAATGTAGGGTGGCCATACGCGGTCATATGTAATGTTCTGGGGCGGTCATATGTATATAGGGTGGTCATACGCAGTCATATGTTATGTTCTGGGGCGGTCATATGTAATGTAGGGTGGCCATACGCGGTCATATGTAATGATTTGGGGCGGTCATATGTAATGTAGGGTGACCATACGCGGTCATATGTAATGTTCTGGGGCGGTCATATGTAATGTAGGGTGGCCATACGCGGTCATATGTAATGTTCTGGGGCGGTCATATGTAATGTAGGGTCACCATACGCATTGCATGACGATCACTCGCACTGTGGGGCGGCCACAGTGCGTCGTGCTACGCGTGTGGCTGCCCCGCAATGCGTATGACCACCCGTTATAGCAGGTTCGTTCGCCAGGGGCGGGGCCGGACTCGGGTCTTGCAGATGCACATATTCTCAGGTCACTGTTTTTGGTCTCGTTGCTGCACCCCGTTAATTTTTCTCCAGTTTATAATTTTCGGAAACCAAACGACATTTTACGTTCTATATTTTTATACGTCATAAAATTGGTATTCACAAATTTTACCAGGCCTTTATAATCGATGAACTCTACAAAGGGGTCTTAGTTTCAAGTCCTCCTGAACCCCTGGATATGTTGTCCACTGGGTATCCGCTATCCGTTTCCATGCTTTTTAATTCAAATAATAATCGGTAAATTTTTGTATGCTATTAGAATGGCAAAGGATTCTGTTGCAATCTCCTCACAGTGAAGGAAATGTTAATTACAACAAATTCAATGAACATTTCTACAGATACAGACTCTAGAGGGGTGGTCGACGGCAAGGCGCACCTGACACCCATCTCACACTCACACTCAAACCTCTCACACTCACACTCCAACAACTTAGCCCTTTTGCTCTAAAGGGTCCGGCCGGAAGAACCCGCAACACACCCGCTGGGTCAGGAGTGCGGTCTGAGGTCAGTGTCAACAGCAGGGCCTGACAGTGTTACTGGTTTACTCCTACTGCGTCATATTGACTGGGCCCTTCCCAACCACGACTATCCCGTTTCTCAGCGAGATACCAAGAGCGGGAAAGCACATCAAAGTGGCGTCACGCCTATCCATCGTACGCTCTCTCGCTACCTCCACACTCATGTCTCTTCTTCCTAACGCCTCCTTCACGCCATCCATCCACCCAAATTTGGGTCTACTTCTAGGCCTACGTATACTCACTGCGTTTTGATTACCCTTTTCACCAATCTCCCATCATCATCCTCACCAAGTGTCCGAACCATCTCAGAACACGCGAATCTACTCTGTCCACTAACTTCTTCACCATCCCCGTTCCAACTCGAACAACATTTCTACGCCAAACAAACATTTCTACGGCAATAAACCACCAGAATTTATTACAACTCATATTTCTGAGTAGAATGTAACGATATAATACAGGTCACGTTTGTCAGGCCACGCTTCATTCGCGTACGTTTTCCACGTTTTCCCTAGTTTTGTGAAAAATAATCAAACACACTCTGAGAATTACAAGTATAAGATTTATAAACACGGTGATCATCCCAAGTAATATGGAGGATAAAAATGTTGAGGATCAAAACGCCTTTAACGAGTTGAAGGCCTGAAAACAAACATAAATACTTTTAACAATATAAAAAAACTTAAAAAATAGACACGTATTTCATATGATAACATTTTATTCCCTACGTTTGACACTTCAAGAGTTGATGGGAATTCATTTATTTGACGGGGGCGTCGGGGTGGTAAGGGCTGCTCACCTCGACGTGCTCGAAGACTGTAAACAAGCCATATCTCTGGCCTCGTCGACGCCCTATAGCTGCTCATTGCCACTCTATCCAGCCTTGTACCGTCGCACGTGAAGGCCGCAGATTTGACAGCATGCATAGGTTTAGAAACAAGTCTCGGACCATCTTGAGCTAATTTCAACGACTCCTAGTCGTAACCTGGCCGTAATATTATTCTTATTTATTAATAAATCATCTATTTTCATCGTCTAGCAATGGGTTTTCAATTCTTAGTCCTAAAATATTAAACTTAATACTGAATTGCTCCATTTGAATCAGCGAAGCAAGAGATTGAAATGAATTCGTGACAGCTCATTTCCTGTCAGCCGCCGGTTTGTACTTCATGTTACAAAATGTTGTAGATAAGAAACAAAAATTCGAAGTAAATTCATATCAGCTGACCTCTAGTGAGTGGCCGGTCCGTACTTCATTTCATACGTATACATACATATACATACACACGTACTTCATTTCACACATATGCATACATACATATACGTACTTCATTTCCTATATATACATCACACATATACATACACATATACGTACTCCATTTCATACATATAAATACATATACGTACTTCATTTCACACATATACAAACACATACGTACTTCATTTCATACATATACATACATATACGTACATAATTTCATGCATATGCATACACATATACGTATATTCATAAATTCATATTGTTAGGTCCTCATTAACTTAGTATTACATTGGTACAATCTTTAGACAATAGGAGAATTCTGAGCTGCTGCTCTACAATCAGGTTTGTTGACTGCAGAGCAGCAAACGTTGGTCATTTTCCAATTGATCAGAAGTTGATGGTAGGAGTTGTTCAAACTCTAAAGTAAATTGGTAGCAGGTACGCCAAACTATCGTTACACATTTAATGTTTGCACTTGATGCCTTTATAACAGAAACTCAGGTTCACACAAAATTGCAGAGGGTGTCGCCCACCCACATTTAAAAATCAAGCATCTCCAAGGACCTTTTCACCTTTTTTTCAGGTACGCTGTTTGAGTTCATTTCATAGCTATCAACACCTTTCCAAAAATATGAATACTTTGACGTATTTTAATTTCTGGAAAAATTGTTGATAGTTTAAACTAAAATATGAAATAACCCCAAACAGCGTACCTGAAAAAGAGTGCAAAGTTCCTGGAGATGCTTGATTTTTGAATGTGGGTGGGCAGACACCCTCTGCAATTTCGCTTGAACATGGCTTTGTGGCTTATAAAGACAACACAAGTAGGGAAAACAGATCCTACTCAAAACATCTAATACATCCTGTCGCACAATTAACATTGACGAAATTATACGACACATCGTAATTTTAATTTTCTGAGTCATACAAAATCTGTTTGTATTTATTGTGGCTCTTTTGTCACAACACAGCTACGCATGAAATATAATTTGCAATATAAAATATGCTCTGATCCGTCACTTGCCTATGGATCAGTTGCAGATCCACAGGCTAGTGATGCGACACATTGTAGCTAGCAAATGTATATTTTTCAGCTATTTAACAGACCAAAAATATATCAAAGGAACCAAACAATATGAATAAGAGGCATCCGTATAATATCATCAAACAAGATTTTATACATAAATCGCTTCACGCTTTTGTACATAAATCACATCACGCTTTTGTACATAAATCGCTTCACGCTTTTGTACATAAATCGCTTCACGCTTTTGTACATAAATCGCTTCACGCTTTTGTACATAAATCGCTTCCCGCTTTTGTACATTAATCGCTTCCCGCTTTTGTACATAAATCGCTTCACGCTTTTGTACATAAATCGCTTCACGCTTTTGTACATAAATCGCTTCACGCTTTTATACATAAATCGCTTCCCGCTTTTGTACATAAATCGCTTCACGCTTTTGTACATAAATCGCTTCACGCTTTTGTACATAAATCGCTTCACGCTTTTGTACATAAATCGCTTCCCGCTTTTGTACATAAATCGCTTCCCGCTTTTGTACATAAATCGCTTCACGCTTTTGTACATAAATCGCTTCACGCTTTTGTACATAAATCGCTTCCCGCTTTTGTACATAAATCGCTTCCCGCTTTTGTACATAAATCCCTTCCCGCTTTTGTACATAAATCGCTTCACTCACATGTCCAAATAAAGGCTATCGATTGAATTTGGCAGCAAAGTTGGTGTAATGATACGCCAATGATCCAAGCACAACTCATGCAACCTACGAAGTTAGAATGTCAAGGAGTTTCCTTTGATAATAAATTCTTTTCAATTGATGTGATTGTAATGAATAGGTGTTCGTCATAATGATAAACTAGAAGAGTTACCACATGAATATCATCTATTTGAGGCAGTAGCACTAGACTGAATGCCCATCGTGCATTGGAGAACATCTGTGACTGGGTGAAACATATTTCCACTCTATAGTGGAGAATATAGTTAGTTAGTCATTATCTATAGGTAAGCAGCATTAAAATTACATGCGAAACTGCTTACAAATGAAATTATTTTCTGCTTTTATCAAAATATCTGTAATATTTGTAATTCTACAATCTTATATATTCAAATACCTGAACATCAGTCAAGCACGAAAATGACCATACAAATCCTTTGAGTTGAAGATGGTTTCATTCCAACACCCGAAATAGTACGAGTAAAGCGCTTGGCCTAGGTTCGATAGGGCGTGGATTGAAGTCTGCCAATTCGCCTGAACATCAACATGCATGTGCATAAATTGACAACAATTAAAGTGTAACTTCAACAAATAAGAGTCGCCTTGCAGAACACTTTGTCGAAATGTGTGTGCGACGAGTAACTGGAAACGAGTTGATCGTATGTAGTGGTATTAAAACAGCAACTATTAAGACCTAGCGATTATTGAATGTGAAACCCTACTCACTTTTTCCTTCATTGCAATAATGTTTAATTTTGTTAGTATATTACTAAAGATCGTTTACAATATTGTACAGGTTGCCAAGCTTCCTACGCTAACATCCTTGAATCAGTTCGTGTACATATAAAAGTCTGTGCCAGGGAGCTGCTTCATCTACAAATACGCAGCATTCGTGACCGAGCGTAAAGTTTATGAGGCCAGGAATAAGATGCCGTCCTCCCTAGCCTCATCCCCTAATGAAGGGCTCTCCTACCCCTCAGACGGTCAATCTCCTCACCACCACAAACTTAACCAATCAAAGGAATCAAGCAATCAATCAACCCTCCCGCGGCCCCGTCAGGAACCGTCGGGCGGCTGTAGGTGGTGACCGTTTGGGGCTGAGGGGAAGGTGAAGCCGACGCAGGGAGAGAGGGGCTATCTCAGAGAGGGTATGGCTGACTCAAGGGGAGAGGGGCTGCCTCATGGAGGGCAAAATTGTCTCATGGAAGATGGGGCTGATGACTAGGGTGGGTCTGGCTGGGAGAGGCTGTCTCAAGAAGGGTCGGTCTGCCTTAGAGAGGGTGGGGCTGTCTTGGAGGGAGGGTTTGTCTCGTGGGCATGAGGGCTGTCTCAGGAAAGGTGGGCTGTCTCAGGGTGAGGGGGGCTGTCTCAGGGAGGGAGAGGTTGTCTCAGGGAGGGAAAGGTTGTCTCAGGAAGTGTGGGGCTGTCCTAGAGAGGGTATGTCAGTCTCGGGAGGGGGCTGCATCGTAGAGATAAGGGCTGTCTCAAGGAGGGAGGGGCTGTCTCATGGAGAGAAAACCTGTCTCAGAGAAGGAGGGGCTGGCTTTGGAGGGGGCCTGTCACATGGAGATAAGGGCTGTTTCTGGTAAGGTGGCTGTCTCAGGGAGGGATGCAGATGTTGTCTCAGAAACAAATAGAGGTAGGGAGGGGCTGTCTCAAGGGGGAATGGCGAAGCTGTCTCATAAAGGGTGGAACTGCCTCAGGAGGGAGGTGCTGTTTCAGGAAGGGAGGTTCTGTCTTAGAGAGAGAGGGACTGTTTCAGAGAGGGTGAGGTTGTCTCAGGAAGAAAGAATGTGTCTAATGGTGATTGGGCAGTCTCAAGAAGGGTAGGGCAGCTTCAGAAAGGAAGGGGCTGACAGAAGGAAGGTTCTCACTCAGGGAGAAGGGAAGGGTGAGGCAGTTTCAGGAAGGAAGGGGTTGTCATTGAGAGGGCAGGGCTGTCTCAAGATGGAAGGGGTTGTCATAGAGAGGGCAGGTGTGTCTCGGGAGGGACGGGCTGTCTCAGGGAGGATGGGGCTCATAGAGATGAAGGCTGTCTCAAGGAGGGTGGATTGTCTGAAACCCAATACGCAACTGAAAGAAGAAAAATAATTTGGAAAATATTACCGGCTCTGTCTGGGATCGCATCCTAAGTAATGCAGTTAGAGTAAGACTCTCGCCACAGCTCCAGCCAGAATGAGTTCTTTGTGAGAATACTATAATTTACAATTGACGTATTAGAAGCCGATCGCGCGTCCCGTGACCAGTGTTAGTTGGGGCTGTTAGATTTATAAGTATTTTATAAGTGTTTTACATTATCCGTGTTTTTGCAGTGCCTTCGTGCAGTTCAAAATGTTCTTCGTGTGAGTGACGTTTACATTTGTGAAAAAAAATATCTTCGAGTTTCTTCTCATTCCCTTACAGGTACGGGATGGAGAGAAGCAGAGCTGCGGTCACCGAAGGCAGTCGCTGGTACTGGTGCTGGCTTCTAGTTCTGTAATAACTGCACATTTGTTCTATCATTGTAAGATATGCGACTCAAGGAGAGATTGACATATTCTTTCGTTATTTTATAATGATAATCATGTGTAAATGTCTAGATAATAGAGACGTAGCGGCGTCTGGTCTAGAAGCAGCGATCCGAGGTTGACGACAAACCCGGAGTTGTGAACACCTTTATGGAACGGACCCCACTCAATTGGCGTGCACTCAGAGCAGTTAACCAATTGCAAACAGATTATAAGTTTACGAAGTGATAGAAGCCTGAGAAATATGTTATATTAAGTCAACTATCAATGCGCTCGTTGGTATTATCCAAATAATAAAGCATCTTTCAATGATATGAGAAGCCACGTATTTGTCTCTTGAGAGCTCTCGAAATAATTCGAACAGTTGCCAGGTAAAAGGATTCACACTGCCTCGTAATTTTTGGATTGAACCCAAAGCATACACTTCCATGCTTCATCTATATTTATGGGATGAAGAATAATTCAAGAGGAAAGTGACCGTGTAGACAAAATCCTGTTTTCATATTAGCAGAAAAACTTGACAATCGGCCTATTCTCAAAAGAACAGATTTATTTGAAAGAAGGGCTTGCCTATTTACCAAACTTTCAAATAAATTGGTTAGGAATACACATAATGCAAAAATGTGTAAAATGAAACAGCAAAAATATCAGGTGATGTTTAGTTAAAATATTTCATTCCATTTAATTACCATAATAAATGATTTTCCTCATAGTTTGCTGATGGTTCCCGTCGTTCCGTGTGATGTGCCGACTGTTGAAATCATATTATTCATGTCAAATTTCCAATCCTAAAACTGCTTCTTGAAATTCCTGATTGAACGATTATTTTGTAAGCCAGCACATCGGTTAGGTCGCTTCCATTGTGTGATTTAGCAGTCGATGTTGGTTATGCAACGTTGAGGTTGTGCTCTTTCAGCATATATTCGTTTCCAAGGTGTATAGTCCCGGTTATTTATCGAGTGATGCTTTTGTCAATAAGGAAACAGATTCAAAGAGATCATTTTCTCTAACAATGATCGGACTTAAAGCCTGACCACAAGGAAGGCAATTTGAATTTCCCACTCGGGTTGTTTGTGACGTCATCCGAAATTGTTGGTGTACAGTCCCGTTCTACGGAGTTGGTCGTCGGAATATTTTATGCTTGTTTATCAGGAGTGATATCAGCCGGCGACCCAAGCTATCACACCGCTTGCTGTAATGACGCGACGGCAGACCGGGTCCCAAACCAGCTCCACCTAGCCACGATGATATGAGCCATAAATACCAGGGCCGTAAGGACGAGTTTGACGTGAACATGATCGCTTGGGTTAGGCCATTGCCTCTCGGACGAGATTCACCTTGTGGTTATTGGCTTTGCAAAAATTTGAGTGCGAGTGTCTTTATGGGGTAAGTTTTATCAGGGGATTGGATATAGTCTCAGAAAGAGGGCCGATATCGAGCATATTCCTACGAGGTCGAGGAACGACGCCGAGTCGTCGGTGCAGATCGAATCTGAGGAACTTGCAGCGGAGACCAGAGAAGTTGGAGGAAATGATGGCCGCACACAGTGATAGGCTGATAGATCAGTAATGATGGCCGCACACAGTGATAGGCTGATAGATCAGTAATGATGGCCGCACACAGTGATAGGCTGATAGATCAGTAATGATGGCCGCACACAGTGATAGGCTGATAGATCAGTAATGATGGCCGCACACAGTGATAGGCTGAT
>SDVV010017078.1:0-14080 GCA_016164225.1 Gammarus roeselii | reverse complement strand
GATCATGACCATGAAGTATTGTTGATGACACAATCCGCCATTTGCATGATGGCAAAACAAGATTAGTTCAGTCAAACGAAAAATCAGAAAAATCAATAATCTTACACTAATAAAATATGCTAATCAATCTGAAGGACATGATTTAGATATAAATACATCAATTATAAGTATTATGCACTGGCAAAATACAAAATTGAAGAATATACCTCATGCCATTTGTTGTAGATATAGCCATGGATATTAAAAATGTTAATAGATGTAATGAACACTATTGAATAACATCAAAATTACAATCAAGTAAATGTCTTCAACTAGATGTTTTTTTTGCTCCAGTTTCTATTACATGAACTCTAATTACTCTACATACACACCTTCTTTTGATTTTTTCATTCATTATTGAACTCTGCAAAAAGGCCTTCTCCCCAAATTAGTTTCACAACTATCAGCGAATTACAGCCCTTAATTCCATACCAGTTTACAAAATACTTCTACACTAGAATATCACTGGTTTCAACCCAACGTTTTAAAGGTTCCTTCATGGCACAATGGAACCTGTCTCCATTTACAGGTTAGCGGGACGAACCTCTAGTCAAATCTCCTGGACACAGCACTTTTCATGCTCTCAACGCACTGCCGTCACACTTGGGCCACTAATTGGTCCCATTTTTGTCACCGGATTCCAAACCTCACTCATGCCTCTCAACGCGCTGTCCCCACCTCATTCACATTAAGCAACCTCTGCCTTCCACCCTCTCCCCATTCAATCCATGTGTGGGGGAATCTTGTAACGGGTGCTGGCAGAGTGAAGGTATATTAAATTGCAGAATTTTTCCTCGTTAAAAGATATATACCAGACAACACGCATGCGATCGCAGAGTAGCATGCACGCTCGATTGGCCACCCATGATATATCACGGAATTGTTTACCACATAATTCACTGGTTCTCAATAAGGCTCTGCTGATAAACCATTATTAATCTTTAAACTCATCAACAACGTCTAAGAGAATGCATGAAAAAGAAACGCAGAAATGTATGTTGGTTTTGCCGGGTTGTGTATTATGAACGAATTTAAATATTTTATGATGTGCTCGAATGAAGCTTGAGAGGAACAAAAGCTCTGGAAACAATAATTTATTTACGTCTCGTTTTATTGTAGCTATCACTTCTATTATGCAGAGGAGGCCGATGCAGCTCATAGCAAAGAATTACGATAACTAATAACAATGTGTCGTTATGGATAATTCTTTAAAATATGACTCAGTCAGTAGGTCCTGAAAATAACATTCTTCACACTGTGACCCTGACTCTGAGTTCCTGACCTAGTGTTAATGACTCTAAGTTCTTGACCTTGTGTTAATGATTCCAAATTCCTGACCTTGTATTAATGTCTCTGAGTTCCTGACGCTAGTCTCAGTCTCTAAGACATTAACAATGAGGTACGCGCATTGAAGGTGGGAGTGCCTCGGTCACCGGCCTCAATGACTGGTCTCGAGATCACCAACTCGCCGTCAAAGAGAAACTGGCTCTATTTGTTATCACTATAACAATTTTGAACTGACAGTTCTAAACAAACACTCAGTGATATCATCTCCAATTACTAATACATAAATACATCGTAGCGCACTGCTTTGCAATCCAAAGCATTTGCCAGTATTTTGGAAGTGAATTTTAACTTACTGGCCCTAGAGTATCATTTCAAATTAGCTCGTCATATTGTAAGCTCTAGACGACAGCTAGACATCATTCAAATGCTAACCAAATGGCCCCATGGACAAATGTCAGGATCAATGGGCACCAGTGAAGCGAAAATACATCAAAGGCGGTCTTCCAAAATCCTATCGGTTATTACCTTTCTTCCCAATCGTGGGGAATCAACGCGTACTATAATAAAATTATTACATGCGGCCCATCATCTGATTTTTTGTTAGTTTCTTAGAATTGATGTTAGTTATTAGCTATATAGCATGAAGTAGCATTTGAGCATTGAGATTCACGGTGTCACCTCATGCCTGACGATTTCGGTTATTGGTGCTCATGACGCCAGGCGAATAACAATCGATTCCTTGAAAATATTCAATACAATAAGAGTGATTTTATAGCCGCTCTATGCGCTGCATCCGCTATAACATCAAATCGAACAATGGTGCAAATAGATAAATGACTTCGGAAATGAGAAAATCATACGAAAATATAAAATCACACTTTATTCCTCAGAAATTTGTCATTGGCGTGTACGTTGCAATCAAACATCGTTTCACATGTGGTTCCCTGCATCAAAATTTACTACCATGTTGAGTAGAAAATACAGTTTGATACAAGCAAATGATCTTCTAGATCAAGACGTTCAGTATCCCTACCACGTTATAGAAGAATGCAACATCACAGCTGCTTCCTACCACGCTATATATGAATGCAACATCACAGCTGCTTCACAAAAAATAGCATGCAACCTTCATTGATTCGTCCTACCTATTCGCCTCTCAAAAAACTGTCAAATTTATGTGTAGTATTACTTACAAATACATTCAATGTGGATGACTTCTTCAGATAATGAACTGACCAAGCAATACAAGAACTAGATGACCACTTATTTGGCCTCTCACATCCGCTGTATTCGGCCCATCGTGTTTGCTCCAGTTCTGTAGGTGTTGGTATAAATGTCGTATGAAAAAATAAAAATGCATCATAACTGAATCCAAGATGCACTGTTTCTTTTTCTACCTGATTTGCGTATCTCTCTGTTTGGTTTTTAGATTCTTTCTGGAGATACAGTTTCGCATGTATCGTAAGGACAGGCGCTGTGAGTGGTCTGGGCTTGATTGGACCTCCCATTCTGAAGAGCACTGTCTCGTTGATGACACTCACAGGCAGCCTGTCATATTGTATCACAAACACACGGCCGTTTGTAATGAGTTGTACAAGCCCCCACGTTACGTTTCGACCAAGTGACATTAGATGCAGGCTTCTACTGGTTTCTATGTCGCATTGGGCCATAAACACTAGGCCAATTGCGGGGAATTGCCTCACACGCCGTCCGACACCATCTCTCTGGAGGGCCGCTTGTCTGGCAGGCCTACCGACAACTGTTAAATGAGCTGCCAACGCGGCAATCTTGACGACCTGTCACGATCACAAGCACCTCTCCCATCTCTGCTGATTAAAATGTGTGCAGATGCATTGGTGTAACGGAGTTACTTCTCCTTGTTTGGAAATTGGGACACCTGCACTAAGTGTGACGTTGATGAAAGACGCTATTTTTCAATCGAGTTAGTAAGGCTGCAATTGAATATTTATACGTAATAGGACGGCTTAAATGAGAGAACCAAGATAATTGGTTCCGAAGATAACTACCTTCTACGTTTCCGGTGGGAAATATGTTCATGATAGCAATGTTGTCTAATAATATAGTTGTGGAAACAGTACAGTGATGAAACTATTTTCTTGTAAGTTTCACTTTTATACCGCACAATCCTCGGATTGTCAGCCTTCCCCAAGAGCACACATCTGGAATTCACCAATAAATTGCTGTCGAGAACCCAATAAAAGACGAGTTTTACTGCAGCATGACATACTCCCCACACCCTCTGTTCGGGCCATAGAAAAGGAAGACTGGTGGGAGGAGGACGGCGCGCTCTGGAGAAAAGTCAGGGACTGAAAGGCACAGGATTGTGGTGTTCAAAGGATTGTTGTGCAAGGGGTCGGGGTTCGTGTTGTTGTTGAGCAAGGTATTGTTGCATACATTTTTGGAGATGTAAGTGGTTGCGGTGAAAGGGGTTACTGAGCATGAGATTAGTGTGCATGGGGTTTGTGTGAAAAGGGTGATATGCAACCGGTTGCTCAACAGGGGGATGGTGGGCACAGGGTTGCTTTGCAAGGTGCTATCGTACAAGAGATTGCTTCCATAGGGGAAGCTGTTATTGGGTTTGATGAATCAGTTGTTAGAATGCAAAAGGTTAATGTGCAATGGGTTAATGTACATGGGGTTGGACCGCAGGTGGTTGCTGTGAAAGATGTTGCTGTGCAAAGATTTGCAGTGTAAGGGCCTCCTGTGCAATGGATTGCGGTACAAAAAGTTGTTGTGGAGGTAGTAGTGAAAGAGGTTGAGTCTGTGCACCGAATGTTGTGTAAGTGCATGCAATGCAAGAAGTTATTGTGACAGGAGCTGTTGTACCAGTGACCGTTGTGCAAGGGTAAATGTAAAAAGGGTTGCAATGCAAGTGGCTAATGCTGCTGTGGGATGGATTGATGAGGAATGGGCTGCTCTGCAAGGGTTTGATCTGCAATGGGTTGCTGTATAAACATCTGTTGTGCAAGGTGTGGCGCTTGAGAGTATTGCAGATATTTGAACACAATCATTGATGTTGGTATAGATTCATGATTGAAGCAATTCTATAAATTTCTAAGACTATTTTCATAAGAAACTTTTTTTTTTAGCTCATCGAAGAGGCTTACGATCCAATGACAATAACAAACAATGTGACGAATGAAACATAAGATTTGAGATCAATAAATGAAATCTTTTGATATTTATTATCATCGTGTTTATTTTATGAGCGCATCTCGTTAACAGAATGCCCTTTCATGACCAAACCCCTAACTTCAAACATATTCCGTTCACCCTTTTTGCTCAAAGTTACGAAATTAACTGTTACAGTGTAGTATTTTTACCTAAAATCTCGTTGGAAACCTCGAGGTATGAAAGTATTCATATAATGAGATTATCACTGGAAGACTTGAATGCCGTTGCATTTTGAAGGGACACGAGGGCTAGTAATGGCAACTGATGATGACGCCGGGAGAAGTTTCATCCAAAAGGTGCGAGATGTTTCGTTTGGAGGTTCAGGCGTTGGACCTGACCAATTTGCTGCTGTATTGTTGGTAATGAAGGAGTGGAATCGATGATGGTCCAAAGATGTTTGACATCTGAGCAAAAAAAATTAACATGAACTATAAAAAAATCTGAAGCATTTCTACACAAAACAAGACAGAAATGCCTACCAAACGTTAAAATTATTAGGTTTTCCGATGAGCGATTTTCTGAACAAAAATTGTTGGACGAATTATTCAGAGGAAATCAAACCTTTGCCACAAAGCGGACTGTGAGCAAAATCGCATAATTATCCAAAGTGATCTAAATAAACTAGTGGACTGGTCTGACAAGTGACCAATGACCTTTATTATTGGAAAATGTTCTTCAATTCACATGCATTTGATTTCAGGATATAAATTTTGTTGATGTGATAGAAGACCAATTTACGATTGAAGCTACGCACTTGAAGCACTCTAGGAGGTGGACGCAGCAACACAAGCTACAGATTTCAGCGGCATGTTTCTACCAGTATGAGAATTTGAATTTGAAACATCCCCACATGCACTATAATACCTCGATAAACATAATGACTATTACCAAGTTAGCTCAAATGGAATATTTAGTGTAATATCAGTGAAATGAGTCAACATCTTCAGTTGTGATCATCAGCCCGGCTCCCTGCCTCATTTTGTGTTGTTCATGCGAACGTACCCAGTCCTTCATCTCACCTCGACCAAATTCCAGCCCGCGTTCAACTCAGATTTATTTCGGCTATGTTTCTTCTGGTGATTCATCTCGTGTACAATTTATTTATTTTACCACCAAGATGGAACGAGAATAGCCCGCATTCCGTGACGTCGATCTATATAAACTCTCCCATGAATCTCGATCACTACTGAATCCATAATCGCAGCGGTAAATCAAGAAGTGCAATGCATCGAGGACATTGTTGCCGTGCAGAGTAAAGAGGTCACTGCACTGACTGCTACTGTTACAGACCTACAGGCAAGGGTGGAGACCAAGGACAAGGAGTTAAGGGAATTACTTGATCGCCTCAATATAATCGAGGAACAGGTTGACTCAAACTCGGTCTACGAGAAGCGGGACTGTCTCGTAATATTTTGCTTGGTAGCAGAGGTTTCCGAGGGAGAGAACTGCTCGGAAATTGTAAAGCAGCTTATTCGTAATAAACTTTGAATTCAAATGAGTCCTCATGAAATCACTTCAGATTATCCTATTGGAAGGATGTTCATCACTCAGGCTCCCGACAAAAGGAGCATCGTCATTAATGTAAGCAGAAGAGACTTACAGAATGATATCCTATCAGCAGTAAAGATTTTAAACCACCTCTCTACGTCAATGGAATTTTGACACCCACCCGCTCGAGAGTGATGGTTTTCCTGCGCAAAGCAAGAGGAGACCACTCGGATAAGTTCAAGACCGCCCGGTCCTACGACGGCAACGTGAACACCTACGTGCCAATGGCAGGAGAGCCTCGACAAGGACAGTTCACCAGTTCCGTCGTGAGGTGGTCAACAGCCAGCGTGTGTTGGATGAACTCCTGAAGCAGCACATCGGCTGTACATCCGAGAAATAAGTAAAGGACTGGCCAACACGTGCACAGTAACCTCTGTGTCCTCCGTCCCTCATTGTAATCTTCTTTTCGGTAATGTTGAATGACCTTAACTGATTCATCTAAATTGATACCATTCCTACCATACCGAAAGGGACTTAGATTCTTTCATTTTTTTCTCCTGTTTAAAATAGCTGAAAGACGCTAACTAATTCGTTCTGTTGTTATTCATGTAAAAATTAAAAATTGCCTGGTGCTCATAATCAACATCAACTCAAAACTATTGAAACTGACCATAATACCTAACTGTCGTTCAATATCTTTTGAAGTTATGCAATTTTCTTGTTTGTTTTTAACATAATTTTTCGGAGCTAACAGTTATTGACATGCTAAATCGTATGTAGCTACATGATTTGTACCTGGTAATTACCATGGTATAGAGGTGCCTCACTTTAGTTCAATATCTCCGTGGATCTTCTTAATTTCTTTCTTAAAAAGATTCTGTGTTAACTTTCCTGTATCATTTTACTCATCCTAGGTTAGATACGAGCTGTTTCAATAAGTCTGGACAATAATTTTTTAGACTTTATCGATCCTGATAACAACCATCTGAATGTTCTCTACCCTGATCTAAATACTGAAAGGAAGAGTGAATATCATTATGGAGACACTTTCAACAGATTAGGATGCAATACTATAAATACCAGGACGAACTTTTTTAGTTACACCAGAACATCAGATCACTTTTACCTAAAAGTGACATTTTTCACTCATATATTCAATCATTAAATTGTAAATTCGATGTAGTCAGCTTCACAGAAAGCTGGCTCACAGAGGACACACAAGATTTAGTTCATTTAAAAAACTACAATTCCTTCCACTCGTTCAGAACTGATGGTAGACCTCTAAAATGTTAGACTGTTGTATTTTCAGTATGCCATATATCGAAAAACTAATCTATTCATTAACAAATTGGATTAATTTATCCAATCACGTAACAACATCTTGACGTATCATTTTATTCTATGTGGACACTTTATTATGGTTGTTATGAACTACGAGAACGACAATAATGCTTTAGAACTGCAGTGCTCAATGAACAGCCTTGCATTATTACCACTAATATCAACACCAACTAGAATAGACAAAGTCAGAGATAAGGCCAGGCTAATAGATAATATCTTCATCCCAAACCCGCATAATTCTAACTCTGGCATATTAATCTCAGATATATTAGACCACTTGCCTATCTTTGTAATTCTGAATAATATATTGATTAATGTAGCAAATGAAAAATACGAGCAAATTAAATACAGATTAATGAATGATGTAACAATAGGAAATCTGTATGTCAAGTTGAATCAATATGATTTAACTGAAATCATATATGGAGATGAGTGTGATCTTGCTATCAAACAAATAACCTCTATGATGGATGAAAGGTACAAGTCTTTACAAGAGACATAACGAGAACCTGGATTACTGCTCGCATTATATCAGAAATAAAAACACAGAATCATTCTTCTTCTTCCTTGTTCCTAAAAGGCAAAAGGCGGAAATTAATTACACCAAACTTAGAAACCATGTTACAGGCTTGATTCGATCTTCTAAACTAACTTACTACGAAAATCAACTTTCTGAATACAAAAAAAATCTCAAACGAACATGGAAGGTGATCAATAACATACATAGACTACATTACAACAAATGTACCCAGCTAATGAAAAAAATATTCATTGCCAATAACGAATAATCAGAAGATCAATATAAAGCTAACATACTCATCGAATACTTTGTGATGGTCGGGAAAAATATTGCCGACACGATTAGTAGCAATGAAAACGAGTATCTCAAATATCTATCGGATAACTATTGTGTTAATTCCTTCTATTCTTCCCCAGTTACTGATCAGGACGTTACTTCAATCATCTTATCTCAAAGAAACAATCTGGAAATATCGATAGTTGTCCCATCAGTATCATAGAGAAATTTGCAAGTATATTGTCAACAAGTCCTTAATTCAAGGAAAATTTCCCAACTCATTAAAAATTGCTAGAGTTGAGTGACACCCATTTACAAAGGTGGTAATATGACTGATACAGGAAATTATCGACCCATCTCAGTTTTTCCCTTATTTTTCAGAATACTTGAAAAATAATTCACAATCAACTATTCCGTTACCTGAATGTTAACAGTATCCATCACGAAAACCAGAATGGCTTCAGAGCTGATCAAAATACAACTCAAGCTATATTAAATCATCTGCCGTACTTATATAATAACATAGACTCAAACTACATTGTATTCTCTCTATTTCTCAACTGATCATTTAATATTTCCATCTACACTAAGGTCTTAGGTAATGCGAGGAATAACTAGAGATTGGTTCACTTCATATGTGTCCAACCGCAAGCAATATGTAACTGTGAACGAAATCCAATCCACTTTGTTCAATATTATTCATGGAGTTCCTCAAGGTCATATTCTAGGGCCCCTGCTATTTTCCGTTTTCATAAACGATATAGTTACGCATCGTCTTTTTTCATGAATACACTGTTTGCTGACGATAGTACCTTATCAATTTGCATCCCATCAAACACAATAAGCGAATTAACCGCCTCAATTAGCAAGGAATTCGAGCATGTTACCAAGTGGCTGACTGCAAACCGAATTGGAATTGATGGCAAAAAAATAGCTACATATTGATCTCATATAAGCGTGAATTTATTTTACCAATAATAAAAATTAGAAACAATATAATTCATGAGATGAACAGCACTAATTCCTTGGGGTATATTGTGACAAACATTTAACGTTCAAAAATCACATCAATAGCATATCATCTAAATTATCTATAGGCATTCTTCATAAATTAAGCAAATTCCTCCCCTAATCTGTCCTTAAAACCGTTTACTTCATTTTTTTCCAGTAATTTTTAATTTACGGAATCGAAGCCTAGAATGGAACAGACATGAATAAAATGGATACCAAATTTACACTGCGAAAGAAAGCCATTAAAGGTATAAATAGCGGTCCACTCAATTCCTTTAACTAACGTTTAAAGCCTTGAATACCCTGAAACTCAAAGATCAATATAACTTCCAAATTGCCCTATACGCGTTCAAATTTCTTGAAAGAATCTTTGATGAAGAACTGGGCAATTCAATTGGGAAGTTTTTGGACGTGCAAAATTATGATACAAGAAATGCGAATAACCCTGTAATACCGCGTTAACATAAATCCCAAACCAAACCAAGTATTCACTTCAAATGTGTTAACATATGGAAATCGACAACTGCTGTTTACCGTGAGTATGATTCCCTATCAATCTTTAAGTCAAACCTGGAAGAGTTAAACTTGTCATCTTACTAGTCCATCAATGATTTACTATCACTTTATTGTTTTATCAACGTCTCTCGATCGTATATGAATTTGTTACCTTATCAGAAGCAGATGACTAGCTCAACAGCCTTGCAGTATATTTGAATTCTCATCCCTTCAATATTAGTAGGACTCTTGTCTGATGGTGTCAGGTTTTTAACTGTCCGTGCGTTTTTTTTCCATAGGTGTCTAGGCTTAATAAATCAAGATACATTTATCTTCACTTATTTTAGGATAGATAATATCGAAAGGTTAGTATGTAAGGATTAGATTGCCCGAGGAGCTCTAAATAGCTTAAATAGGGTCTTCACTTTTGTACCGTGGAATACCATAACTAAAATGAATTAACATGTAAACTGTGCAATCTTGATGTAATAAACTGTTTCAACTAACAACGAGATCTCAGATGGAGGAACCAATATCCACTACAAGTCCTGAAACATCGTGCTGTCTTAGTGTACTTCGCTCGTCAGGCCTCAAATGAGATTTGCAGTACAATTAGGGGACTCTGACCTTGGAGGGGATATAATCAAGATGGAACGCGTTCAGCGCTGACCGCGTTATGCAACAACCTTTCCAGGGCGGACTAAGGAAGTGTGACCCTATACAGGTTACCTAAAAACAGATTCAAGGATCTGCGTGCGAGTAGACTCCACATTCATCTTGCTCAGTCTTTCTCTACTCACGAGTTCTCAATGAAACACGAGAGCAGCGGGCGGACACTATGACCACACATTTTCAATGTATCGATACAAAATTATGAGATCTCTGAATTTAGAAAATAAGTAATGTCTGCCTGTCCTTCAAGTGGTTACTTTCCAAAAGATTTAAGAATCAGCGTCCACGCAGACTCAACCAGTTTCCACCAAGAGTTCTTAAGGAAACACGAAGTCAATTAACGGACATCCTAACCTAAATTTTCAATTTATCGATAGTGAATTCAGAGGACTCTGAGGATTGGAGAAATGTTGTTGCCACGGGAATCGACAGGAAGCAGACCGATAATTGCCTAGTAGTTATCGACCGATTAGTTCGACCGAGCAGTAAACAAACGTCGGATATTTTTGGTAATCAGGACTCGGAAGCGGTAAAATATTGTTATTCTTCCATGATTGTTTGAATATCTGCCTCTTCACGTCGTTCCAAATTTAAATGTGTTTATACTGTTTCCGTCAATGACAATTACTCATGATTCTCTTGTTTCAAACTCGCAGTTAAACTGTTAAAAATGTAAACGACTACCCCCCTGTCGCGAGATGAACTAAAGACGAATTGAGCATGAACGTGAGTGGATTCAACAGCGTCACGCTTCCGACTGGCAATGGCGCTAAAACGCTGCGGCGGTACTATGAACACTGACAGAAACGAGGCGAGTAACACACTCGTCATAAATTTATTATTATGCGCGGGAGCCTAGTAGTCGCCAGGATGCATTTTCATACATGATACGGCTCGTCTAGCAGTACGAATATTAAAAGTAACATGAACCGCATCTCTGAGAGAAAATAGTCTACTCACAGATGAGCTCAATTTTAGCTTGCAAGTGCCACTACAAATGCTTCTGCCATTTGAAGTAATAACAGAATGATGTAACAAATTGGAATTGTAAGTGATTCCGTACTTGATGATTGGATGATGCCGATGGCATTTCTCTATCCGGCAATTGCGCTTTGACCAGAATTGCTGATGGCTGACATTTATGCCGGACGTCATGGAAATCAAAAGTTTGAGAGGATTTAAATGCACATTTTTGTCCTGAGAATTTGTCAATGAGAGATTTTTGAAACCAAACGACTACTATTACAGAAAAAATCGCCAAGTTTGTGTTAGGAATGAATACATGAATCCATATTCTAACTTCTGAAATAGTGTGCAACCGAGGAAGTCCACCAATAATTCCATCGTTCCTTTCCAACAGAGTCCACAGGCCAACAATAACCCTGGTCACCTTTTTTTTAACTTTTCCTCCTCAACGTTGAACAGACATGCTGCCACGTCCACTTTGAGGACTATGACTGCCGGCTAATCTTCCATCATATTTTAATCATTGTTCTCCCTCGTGGCTTCACAGCCACTCAGAATATCATATGTCCTTCAAATGACGTGCTTAATAAAGCATGTCTTCATAAAATAAAATAATGAATGTAATTCATAAACTAATTGGCCAAATGAATTGCACAATCATCGACACCGTGAGCCGACCTTGTGAGTCATTCACGAACGCTCTGCATCGTCATCTACATTTATTTGCATTTTCAACTCTTCTATGGCTCGTTAAATTACCCTCGAGTTTCCTATGCTGACGCATTCTCTCAGCCTCGGCTCGAATGTATTTTGGCTGATCGCTTGTTAAGACTTGAGTCATCCATCGGGGGCCAATTGAGAGTGCGACAGACGGAGAGCGGATACTGGGTACGAGAAGAGCGGGGTTAGAGGGTGTAACAGTCAGGGTGGGGTGGGGGCGGTGAGACACACGTGTGTATCAAACTATGTTGTACCAGAAACATGTATCGAATCAGAGAATGTAAATGAAAAGCAGATGTGTACGTTGCATTTCTAGGAGCTTAATACTATTTTTTTCTCCCGATTTCGCTGTTCATGTGAAGGTTTTGCTTACCAAGACCGCGATTCACTGAATACTGAAGATCATCTCATTCAGTACCAATGAGTATAGACGGGAAAAACTTTGAAAACATTCAGTGAGTATTCTCGCAACTTTGTCATTGTAAATATTTAATTCATTCTGGAAGTGTTTCTGCTAGATTAATGGTGCCCAATGGCGCCATCTTCACCGGACTAATGAAATTCCTCCCAGACAAGGGGTCTTTAATAAGACGCTTAGCGCGAATATGTGTGTAGCATGTAAGGGGGGAACAGGGGTAGGCCTACGACAGTCAGAGTGCTCGAGGCACAGCTTAAAGACGAGTAAGTTCATCCAGGGACGAGTCTCATTTCTTATGCTTCTGAGCATTTCTACAATACGCGTCATCTGGGAACAACGGTATAGGTTAAAGGTCGTATCAGAATTGGCATAGGTTTAAAGTTTAAAGGTCTTGGTAGCGTTGCAATAGTTTAAAGGTCATGGCAAATATTGGCATATGATAAAGGTCTTGACAACATTGGAAACGGTTAAAGGTCTTGGTAACATTCACCTATGATAAATATTTTGGCAACATTGGAATAGGTTAAATGTCTTAGTAGCATTGGTATAGGATAAAGATCTTGCCAACATTGACATAGTTTAAATGTTTTGGCAGCATTGGCATAGGTTAAAGGTCTTGGTAGCCTTGTCATAGGTTAAAAGTCTTGGTAGCCTTGTCATAGGTTAAAGGTCTCGGCAGCATTGACATAAGTTAAAGATTTTAGCCGCTTTGGCAAATGTTAAAGGTCTTAGCACCATAGGAATGGGTTACTTGTTCATGATAGCATTGTCATTGGTCAAAGGTCTTTGCAGCATTGGAATTTCAATGTGTCATGGCAGCTTTGTCAAAGGTTAAAGGTTATGGCAGCATTGGAATATTTTGAAAGGGATTGAAAGCGTTTTAATAGGTTAACGATCTTGGAAGGTTGAGATTCTGACTTCAAACAAAGGCTTTTACATGGGTCAATCTGGGTAATCTTCTTGTACCGAGCGACGTGAATATTTTGAACGACATGTTGAATGTTTTTGCCTTCTTAATGGCTTCATTGTATCCAAAAACAATTGGATTGATAATTCATGTACAATTGATTCACACTAAGTACATATTTCTTCAATATGAATAGTTGCCATATCCAACAGAAAAAAGATAACTCATCTCGTAGGATATCATGATCATGTATCATCGAGTAGTAAGTACATTGCCATGATGAGAAAGAATATTTTCCTGGATCTTGCAGCGTAGTTTGCAATATGTAAGTAATTTTATTCTAAATCATTCATCTATTACAAAAAGTCTCCCCGATTTACGAGACAGTTGGACAATACATCACGTTATCGAAGAAACAAGTCGTCAATTGTGATATATTATGAGTCAATGTCGATATCAACGTGGGCTGATAAACAAATTAGGTGTTTACAAATACAAGTACATGATTTTGTTTCGATTAATCCTACTACGTTACATTTGAATGCAACATCTTAGCATTTAATCAATAAAATATCATATAATCTCCTTTGTTCCGACCTACATGATTTTTTTTCATAAATATTTGTAGAACTATATACAAATACATTCAATGTGGAGGACTTCCTGAGATTGTGTGCTGACCAAGGAATACAAGTAATTGATGACTACGTCTGATTGGGCCTTTCTCATCTGTTGTATTGGGCCC
>SDVV010017077.1:0-14080 GCA_016164225.1 Gammarus roeselii | reverse complement strand
CTCCCAACAAGGTTGCGGGAAGCTCTGCCTTCGTTAGTAATGAACAAAGATGCCGTAATTACTTAAGCCTATACACCAAATTGAATAATGCATTACATGCCAGCAACACTTATTGCAAGCTTGTCACAGAACAATTATAAACGTGCCAATGATCATCAAAAAAAAACTAAAGAAATACTGTTCAACGTTCGTGATTTGTACAATAGATTCAGTGCATATTTGCCCTCACTATCGTACGTAATACTAATAATAATTACCATTATTGTTATTATCTGTATTGAGGCATTTGATGGTACAATAATGGTTACACCAGAAAATTACTTCAACAAAAAACATTTCCACCAATACATAAAAAATATCTTCCAAGAAAAGCACACGTGGAGACAGATCAAGATCGAAATATACAACAACAATTTACAGATTAAGTTCGAGCCAAGCGCGTTAGAAATATATTTTATGTCCCTTATCCACAAGAGTATGTATACAAGCAACAATGTTGGAGTGGCATAATATAGAGCCACCTATCAGTGAACATACTCGAGATCGCATCTCAACCTGACTGCCACCCGCATATAATGGTTAATAGTCAACATTATTCCAATTATTATCGGCATCATCCTGACAAAGCAGTATTCCGACACATCATTCTTTCAGTGGGGATAGTTCGTGTCCCTCACTGTTACATACTGCCTCCAGGAAGGGATTATTCGTCTATTCAATTTGTTGCTGGAGGCTGTACGCACTTTTTCTTGCTCGTACTTTCAGGCAATCAACATCATATGCTGCATATACAAGGCTAGCACTCGTTCCTCTTGGGACACCCACCAATCTCCTGAATTTAATATGTCATTGTATGCTACTCGCAGTTTGCTCATAGTACCCCTCGTACATTTACACCACAATGAGTTACAGTAAATAGGATAACATTAAGTTTAAACAAAAGCTGCAGCTTAGCATCCGTTGTAGAAAAGTTGAATTTTCTTTTAAGTTGGTTGCCGACCGCATTTATCTTCCGGTGCATGTTGTTTGGAGATATCGTTATCATCGCACCGGTTATTCGTTATCAAATGCCCCAAGTAAGGAAAACTGTCCACATACTCCAGTGGGGTTCCGCTAAGTACATCGTCCGTTCTGTACTGGAACCTCTGGTTGGGTGGTTTCACTACCAAACACACTGATTTCCTAGTATTGTACGCGATGTCTAGTTTCGCCGCCTCCGTCTCACATATCGTCTGAAGAGCATCGACAAGTGGGGCCAGAATGACCATGTCATCTGCATAGCTAATCGCGTTAACACAGCAGCCGTCAATGTGACACTCAACACGACTGAGCGATAGCCGATCATGTAAGCTGTCTACATACACATTAAAAAGGAGAGGCGAGGGTAGGCCTACTTGCCTAGTCCCATTAGTTGTCAAAAACGTGGTTGAGATTGAGTTCCTCCATCGTATTGCACATCCCTGCTGCTGGTACCAACACTTTAGTAGCTTAACAATGTGAATTGGTGCCCTCTATCGATAAATTTTTGGAACAGTGGTCAGTGAATTACACGATCAAACGCTTTTTTCACATACAAAAAACAAAGGTTCATATGTGACCCTCCACTGACTAATCGTCTGCTCTAGTGTGAAGATAGCGTTTTCAGTCCCATGCTGCGGTTTGAACCCAAATTTGGTTGGGCGTTGTTCACAGACAGTCGCCACGTCTGTTCTGTATAACTATTTCTAGTATCTATGATGCAGCAGCAGCAATTGATATTGGTCTGTAGTTCCCTTTATCGGTCGCACTTTTTGTCTTCGATGTTATGATAGGTTTACCGACAACATCCATTAGTATTTTAGGAAGGTAATTAAGTTTTAGGCAGCCAGTGAAGAAAATAGACATGACATGAAGAAGTAAAGCCGGACCATACTTGAATACTTCCGCAGGTACACCATCTTTTCCCACAGCTTGGCCATTTTTAAATTTCTTGACAGCGGTTCTCAGTTCCCACATGTAAACA
This sequence comes from Gammarus roeselii, assembly GCA_016164225.1. Lineage (NCBI taxonomy): Eukaryota > Metazoa > Arthropoda > Malacostraca > Amphipoda > Gammaridae > Gammarus > Gammarus roeselii. Next base: position 12,078 of record SDVV010017077.1, on the reverse strand, counting down.
TCATCATCATTATCCCGATTGAGGGCCTCAATAAAAAACAACAAGTCAATGTCGTTGTTGACACTGTTCATGATACCATCAAAGTAGTCGCGCCACATATCAGCAATATTTTCCTCTCATGCTATGCCATCAACATATCGAGAAACAGAGCTATCTTTCAGATCTAGATTTATCAATTCATTCCAGAAATCAATCATATGAATGCTAATCATTTTTTTCTGACAGACTAGCCACACGTAAATCATCCTCGTGTTTCTTACAGTAGCGCAATGCGTTCTTGCAGTTATTATTAGATCTATTCTTTTCAATGTATAATAAGCCTGCTCGGGGTTGACCAGCATCACGCCATTGGACATCGGCCGCTTTACTAGCTGCGTGTCAGTCAGCCCCATGCCTGTTCCACTCTGGCGTCCTGTGTCTTCTCCTTGATGCTAGCTCTCCATCCGCTTTTATGCCAGTCATGTGAGCTGCACCACATATACACTCGTAGAGCTCGTCCAACTTGTCTCTGTCGGCTGCTGCATGAATCCGTAGCACCTCTTGTTGCAAAATCCCGAGCTGATTGATATATATTAGTCATAGCTATATCATTTAATTGCCAGTTAATGGACTGTGTGACTGTATCCCCATTAACCATTACAGGGAGCGAATATTCTGAGAGCTCTTCAGGGAGCGGCAAATGATCTGACAAAGGCGTGTAACCCCCCACAAACACTCTGATAATATTGTTGGCTATTGCTGGGGTAAAGACTGAGTGATTTAACCATTTTACTGATGTCCCATTGTGATTCACATGAGTGTGCGTTTTTCATGGCAACAGTGAAACATCCACAAAGTCTAGTACATTATCTACCAGAAGTTTCTGCCACTAATTAAATGTGCGGCTGCCTGTGTGGCAATTGAAATCCCCCATAACTCAAACATGATCATGTCTTGATCCTCGATGGATTGCCTCTAACTTCCCAATATGAACAGTCACTAATTGCACGTTATGTTGAGCTGCATAAGGCAAATACACATTTATAGACAGAATAGACATCCCCTCCACATTCAGAGATAACCCACGTATTCTATCATCATTGTACTGCTCAGTTTTAACAAATAGACTTACTCTACCAGACCACAAGGAGGTTAGTCCACCAAATGGCGTACTCTGGGTATCTTCTCCTCCGAATTCATGGAAGATATTGAGAAGGAATGGACTTTGCAATCTCTGGATAGACTAATCGGAAGCTCGTGCTTGAACAGTCACGTCTCCTGCAGTGCACATATATCATTGTTTGTACATAGCTGTTTCACAACGATTTCTGTGCTGTTAAACCCATTACAGTATAAGTGACTATACGGAGATTTCCTAGAGAAGTTTGCATTTAGTTCGAAGAAACTTGTTCCACATATTTCATTCGGAGGGCTCCAAGATTACCATGCTCATGTTGAGCTTTCGGATGTGGGCACCTGTAGGCCACATATCCGGTGATTTGAGGCGCTTAACTTCCAGGTAGCTTGCACTGACTCTGAAGGCACTAAACTTGCCGGGACGATTGAGTTTTTCTACCGTGTTGCTGTTTTTTTTCGATTAGTCTCTCTATCTCACTCAAAATCTCTTCACGAGTGATGTCTCCATAGATGGACACAGCAGTTTGTTACCAACTAGGATGTTGCCGACCAAGCACTCCTTAGTTAACATGACTAGTTTTAGAATGTTGTTACCCCGGGTTGGTTCACGAGCATACTGGGTCATTCCAGTCTCAATGTTGCATGGGCCACTTTGATTTCTGCGGCGAGTATTTCGCAAGAAACTGTGATTAGCGTTGCTCTAAGAAATGGATGCAGTATTTCCTTTATGTACAGCACGGACCCACCACCCTGTTTACTATGGGTGAGTTTGTTCCCGCTGAATGTTTCGTAGCCCGGTAGCATTATCTCTGCTGTCAGGTTTCTACTCTGGAGATCGAGCAATGTTTCGTTTATGCCAATGACATCGGACGAGTACAGGGTCGCCAGTCCCCTCAGTTCGTCGAACTTAGGACTGCGCGTTACAGAAGAAGACCTTTAGATGGTACGTGTCTCGGTCTTCGACTTCTTCATCGTTGACGGGGGGGGGGGGTCATGACCTGGCGGTAGTGAACCAGGATCTCGCCCATCCCTAGAACTGCCTTGTCGTGAGCCCTGTAACGCATCTGCCGTGCCCGCAGCTTCTTCTTCCAGGAGCGACCGGTTGGTCATCGCTCCCGTCGGGGAATTTGATGCGGGCACGGGGCCCTCTAGGTAGGGTTCCTTGGGGCCAAAAATGGTCCGTTTGAAGCACGCTAGACCCTTAATTTTAGGTCATAGTATAGTATTTCTTAGTGCTCTATGGGAGTATTCTGCCAAGTCGGGTATTTCCTACATCATTTAGGTGTAGGCTGTCTCCTAGGAAAAGGAAAACAAGTTCATAAAGGATACTCCTTCGGACTTGCAAATCGTCTCTAGGGCTCGATTTGTTTAGGTTAACTTGCTATATAGCTCGTCATCATTATTCATTCGCGGTAAGATGGATGTGATGGCCACTTGATCCTTTTTTGCCTTGAGGTTAGAAATCAGTTGCCTATAATTGGGTAGCGATCTTTCAACCTTGTTATTTTAAGATCATTGGTGCCTACATGACAGATTATGAGTGTCTCCCAGATGGAAACTTCAACTTCTGCAAGGGCATCTCTGATCTTCTCAATCGTGGTACCGGGTTTGCAAATAACCCGCCTCTTTGCCTTACACCAATGAGCAAATTCAACCGCCTGGTGTCGAACGATTGAGTCACCTAGGAAAAGTGTTTAATAAAAGCCGTCCATGTCAGTGAGCCTCTCAAAAGTGTTCCGCGTTGGCATCAAAAACGCGAGCCTGTTCACGAAGGTGAACCGGTTCTGGACCTGCTGAAATCCATCCAAATCTACGCCGCCCCTTCGAGGTTGGGTGCGGTTTCTGGGCAGCCGGTGACCTCTTGGCCTGACGGCAAGTAGGTACCCCAGGTGGAAGCGAGTTGCAAGCTCACATCCAGTATCGGCAGCGCTGACATGGGTTTAGGGGTGGATGCGTGCTGCCGTTGCAGACTCGTACCCAGGACGTCACGGTAGCAAAACAGGGTGACACCACCAAGGCTCCTCCTTGATCGAGCTGGGTCATTCGAGCAGGCTAGTAAGGTCCTGGCGGAGCAAACGAGGAAACTAATCAAAGTTAATGGGTTGGTAGTCCATACTTCGCAGCTGGATGGAGAGGCTCCCGGGAGAGGATTGACTGGGGGGGGGGGCAATCTTCTCCCGGGAGGCCTCTCCATACAGCTGTACAGCATGGACTACAAACTCATTACTAGTTTCCTCGTTTGTTCCGCCGGTCCTCACTAGCCTGCTCCATTTCCGAACGTAGGTTTCTACTGAAGTCTGCAGCGAAAGTCTCCAGATCACGCTTACCTTCAAGGTCTTGGACCTTACATACCTCGGACCTCACCTCCGCTACGGACTCACAAGTTCTGCCAATCTCCTCTCGCTTCTCCACATACTCACTGACGACAGTGCGCAGCTGCTCCTCATGAACGAAGACCTTCGCTAAATAGATCCAGTCCTCTCCGTCGTCGTCGTCCTTCATCCGCAAGCCCTGCAAGGTCTCCAGGACATGCTCGAGCCAGCCATCCAGCTCACACAAGCGGCAGACGAAGCGCTCCTCGTCCTGCTCCTCGAGGTCCCTGAAGACGTGTTTGCTCATCCTGGCGAAGCAGACCGAGCAGGTCTCCAGAGTTGACGGCATCCCAACACGTCATCCGAGGGAATCTTTGCACTCCTTAGGCGAGCGCGCGCCTATTTATCTCTTCACTTTACTGGTTTCAATATTAACGATTTAATAATTAGCATACATAACACAGTAAATGTTCACACTTGACCGGAAAATAAAGAAACAAAATTGTCTGGAACAGAAAGACACGAAATTATCAGTTGATAATCTGCTCGTTACCAAATGCGAATTCGGAGAATACCTTTCTTCGTTCCAAAAGTTTGTCTTGCTAATGACTTGTAGTCTCGATCATCCTTAAATACAAAATAAAATTGGCAGATCAACGTTGTACACACGACCTTGAAATGAATCCTTTTCTCAGTGCAGCAACCCACGAACGCTCGTCCCGAAGTCTCATTCGAGGCTCGGTGCTTCGGAGCGATTTGTTGAGAGGCAAATCCACATGTTGTGAGAAGGGTGACCCACTTGCATCTAAAATTTTGCTCATAGCCGAGAGCCGAGTGCTGCGTGCATGGGCTGAATTTAGAAGGCCAAAATGCCGAGCGTCGAGTGTAGAGTGTCAAATACGGAGTGTCGAGTACCGAATGCCGAAAGTCGCATACCAAGTGCCGAATTCCATGCACAAGTGCCGAGTGCCAGGTGCCAAGTGTCGATGGCAGCTTTTCAAGTCCCGAGCGCTCTGCACCAAGTCCCGAGTGATGTGTTCCGGGTGCCGATAGCCGAGTCCCGAGGGCCGAGTTCCTAATTCCAAGTGCCGTGTATCGAGTATTGAGTGCCGAGTGCCGAGCATCGAGGACCAAGTGCCGAGTCCCAATATTGAGTGTCGAATGCGAAGTTCGGAATGCGTAAAGCCGAGCCCCAAGTCCTAACGTGAAAAGTCGGGTGCCAAGTATCATATGTCGAGTTTCTAGTGCCGAGTCTCGAGCACCGAGTTCTGGGGCCGAGTGCCGACGGCGAAGTATTAAGTTCCAAAGGCCAAAAGCCGATTGCCGGGTGCCGATTGCCGATTGCCGATTGCTGAATTCAGAGTGGCAACTGCCGCGTGTAACCTTCACATGTTACACCTTCTTGGCGAGAGGGAAAGTTGGCCAAGTCCTACACTGCGATAACCATTAAAACCAACATATAACTAATGAATTTGATTCATCCCCTCAGTACCATTACCCGCCAACTAGTCAGGGTCAGTTAGTGCAGTGGTGATATCAAATTGAAATGGTAAAGTTCACTTGTTGCGTGTGTGCGTCACCTTAATCAAACTCAGCGTCGTTAAAAATGGTCTTCAAGCGATTCCAATTAGGTGCTAAATGAATGGAGGAACAGTTTACAAATGTTTGTTTCCAAAACGATCAAGATTGCTCGTTGCGTCGGCCTTCGAAAACTTTTAATAAATGGATTCTTCCTGATACATTTCCTGCCCGTTATTATTTAGTTGATGAAGTCCAACGAATATCACTATAGTAAATACTGACTGTATGGGAATATTGGGAAATATCTTTCGGTCCTCACGACAAACGAGGAAATAAATATAAAATATATTTAGTTAACATGACTTTGGAAAATAATGACCTGCGATACATGCATGGTTCGTCTTTTTTCATAAAACATTTAAGAATAATAATATATTTTTCCTCTTGTGTCGTGACAGATATCAACATATATTGTTCAACGAGAAATTGTTTGGCGAATCTCTAAAATCTACATGTTATATCTCCATGCGTAAAAAAATTGTTGGTTCAATTGCTGCAGGACAACGACAGGAGGGTGTCAAACAAAAATGGAAGTTCCGGCTGCTACGCTTGGGTGAAATTCGCCCTGTTCCTTGCAAACGAAATCTCCAATAGGTTATAAAATGCTCGTGAGCAGTTTTTAAGACTCGTGATACCCTTTCTCAGACATTTTTCCAGCATGATTCAGATATTTATTGTTCCTTCTGAATATAAATTTATCTGGCACAAGCATATCGAGCTCTAACATAGATATCTAGAAAGGTTCTACAAAATTTAAAGATTTACTGTTGCGGTTCAAACCCAAGGAAATTTTATTTTTTATTGTTATGAATATTGGATGAACAACTACAGACCTGAATTTGAAATTGTTGAGCTCTGTAAAGTCCTCATCGTGAACGAAAAATTAAAAACAGGATCATCCAAATCTCTCTTCAATGGTAACAAAATAGATATGACTATTACATGTCCCAGCAGTTTGGAAGTAGGCACAATGTCTGCGTATGAAGTTAATGCTCTTGCAACCATACATGTTTCTAATAAATGTATCTCTATCAGGAGTATCCTTGCCTCGCCTGTGACCACGTTTAAATGAAACACAAACATCACAATTCATCAAATTGTTTTGTGATCACTTCGTTTAATATAATCGGTAATCGCGATTCGTAAAGTGCATAGACATTGAAATAACATTTATTTTATTTGCCAACTTGGACGCCCGGTTGTGACATTGCGCAGTTGAGAGTCAGACCCAATGATGATTAAGCGTAGATAACTCGGTTCAGGAGATGGCGCATTTGAGAGTCAGGCCCAAGGATGAGTGAGCGTTGATAGCTTGGTTCAGGAGATTGCGCATTGGAGAGTCAGGCCTAATGAACTTTTGAGCGTTGCTTGCTCGGTTCAGGAGATTGCGCATTTGAGAGTCACGCCCAAGGATGTTTGAGCGTTGATTGCTCGATTCAGGAGATTGCGCATTTGAAAGTCAGGTCCAAGAATGTTTGTGCGTTGATATCTCAGTTCATGAGATTGTGCATTTGAGAGTCAGGTCCATGAACGAAGACCTTGGATGTTTGAGCGTTGATAGCTCGGTTCAAGAGATTGCGCATTTGAGAGTCAGGCCCAAGGATGAGTGAGCGTTGATAGCTTGGTTCAGGAGATTGCGCATTTGAGAGTCAGGCCCAATGAACTTTTGAGCGTTGCTAGCTCGATTCAGGAGATTGCGCATTTGAGAGTCACGCCCAAGGATGTTTGGGCGTTGATTGCTCGATTCAGGAGATTGCGCATTTGAGAGTCAGGCCCATGAATGTTTGAGCGTTGATAGCTCGGTTCAGGAGATTGTGCATTTGAGAGTCAGGCCCGAGGATGTTTGAGCGTTGATAGCTCGGTTCAGGAGATTGCGCAGTTGAGAGTCAGGCCCAAGGATGTTTGTGCGTTGATAGCTCGGTTCATGAGATTGTGCATTTGAGAGTCAGGCCCAAGGTTATATTGAGCGTTGATAGCTCGGTTCAGGAGATTGCACTTCTGCGAGTCAGAGTTGACTGATTTGAAACTTATGTCATCCAAGTTAGGTGAATGGTGTTATTTCGACGCGAAAAATTATTCCAACGAAAGATCCAACAGATTCAAAACTTTCAGGTATTATTAAAATCAAAGAGACGTAATTGAAAATAGGATCCAATTGCCAATTGAAAATAAAAGTTGCATGGAACCACGCACGAATTACCTAACTTCTTGACTACATTCATTGATTTCCTTGCATTCAAGATATAAAAATCCTTGTCGTTATTCAATTGCTTTGCGGTTTCAACACATTTTGTCGTAGAAACAACAAATTGGATTTGAACCCCATAACACATTCTCATCCAAAACGTTTACAATTGTTTATGTGTTTATTGATGCATATAAAACATAAACGAAGTGTCTGTGATGATGCGTGTAATAGTGATTATTCTACACTGATTCATTCGGTGTTCGTTTACGTCATCTGCTTTCATTTTTTGAGTTAATGCAGTTAGAGGGTTCCTTCCATCAGATATAGACTCCCAAACGCAAATTGAAACAAATTATCATCTCAATTTATCATTGTTGAAATTATTAAACTAAACTGCATTGAGACTCCATACGCTTTTTATAGTTGAAGATTTGCTATTTAATATTTGGGCTCTGAGGCAATCAAAACATTGTTTCCACCTATAAACTAAATGAAAAAGTATTCGGCAACACATTTATTGATATGATAACTGTGCTCATACAATAGACTTTGAAACATCCTGATTATGATAACAGTTTCCTGCGCTACCCTCTATTCTAGTCGAAGCAATCCAAGGCCACGTGTGATTTAGTTTATTCAGAAGCTATTTTAATTCCAGCCTCATCTAATGAATACTATTTGTTTCTGCTCCATTTGAACAATGAAACGCTCTATGTTATCTTGGAAATAAATGATTAGGTTTTCAGGAGCCTTCTTCTATGGTCTCTTTGGGTTGTGATAAACAAGAACTAAATGAGCATCAATTAAGTGCTGATCGCCAATAAAACAGTTGTGATAACGATGACGAATTCATGTGTATTCTGTGAACTTAATTGCAAGGTTAGGAGGCAGAGACGGGTGACAGAAGGCTGATTTAATACCCAAGTGGCCCACCACGAGTGATCTACATGAGTCTAGAGACACGATATGTTTGCAATAAATGGCTCTATTATCTTTTTTCTCTTTCTCATTGTGTTCTGTGCAGTGCATTTTGCTGTGGCTCCTTCAACGTGTGGAAGTAAATCAAGATTCTATACACAGAAACTGTTGGTCATTTCTGATATCGTCTGAATTAGTCGAAATCCACACCGAGGGGCGAAGGAAGTGGGCGTACCATGGATTAATTCGTAGACTCTGAACTATATTATTAAATTGTTGCTACATTTCAAAGGTATCGATTAACCCCAACTATTTGCAGACACTGTATCTGGATCCTTGAAATATTATTATGAGAGAGCATCATTTTCCTTAGCTACACCGTCTACGCAGTCGTGTCAAAGTGTAATGTCACTGAGAACGATACTAGGAGTGAAAAACGACGAGCGAGAAACGACGAGCTGGAATCATTTGTGCATCGATCAAATGACCCGGCTTTTGTTTGTCACTTTCAGTTTGGATAACCGGGTGGAAACATTAGAGCAATGAGGATGACATGTTGAACGTGGCAATTAATATTCACTAAATCACCTGTAGAAGCAGTGAAAAATGCCATAAAGGGCATGAAAAAATGCCCTCTCTTTCGACAAACCTTATCGTATAATCTTACATAAACAAACATAAGACAATATATTCCATCATGACGCTCAGTCAAGGGGAGGGGGGGGGGGGTGGATTCGTTCAATTTGAAGTGCCTCCGGGGAATGAACCTATAGATGCCGGATGAAATGAAATATTGTTTCTTGGCTGCCAATGATGGCAAGGGAAGGTTGTCTTTTATTTAATAGGGCAGCCGGTGCTGCCATCCACCTAATGGTCATCAATACAATGACGAACTCAAAACAGATGGTTAAGCAATAGCATGCACGTCTTGGTGTAGCTTAGTGTGTCTGTACCAACCCTGCAGGTTCATGAACCTTTAATCATAACAGATACCCTGTATCGTAATGAACTATTATATATTTGATGGTCTGTGTCTATTTGTGAATGTGCCGTAGATGCACTGGAAATTCAACGTCTTCTCAGAGAGCTGCAGCTTCTCCCTCACGGTCAGACGGTGCTCGCCAAATAGCAGGTTAATTTTCGGTGCATCAATAAAACGGTGTGATTATGGTACCCCCTCCTTTTCCTTCTCCCTCCTTGGATGAACATGTAGATGGCCTTGGGATGAAGTCAATGAGCCTGAACTAGCTGCTGCTTGGAGTATAGAATAGCTTTGTACTCCACATACCGGCGAAATTAGCATGGGGCATAGTGTGTAATGGCTTCCCATGGGAGTACATAGAAGCCAGCGTGTGGCATAGTGTGTAACGTCTTCCCGAGGGAGTACATACTGTAGAAGCCACAGCTTCAACCATCAACTTGATAATAGCCTTGAATCGTTATTGATTGCTGATTTAGTATATATCTGAGTTTAATTGCCAGTAATTATGTATTAACACCTTGTACTACAATGGCAAGGAGATATTATTTAATCACTGGAAACACAAACAAATTGAGAGAACATATATTAAACCAATTAAATACTTACTCCCATTTTCATTGATGAATTATTTGTTCATCAAAGAACCATTCATTTCTTAGTTATTGCGAAATAAATTGTTTTTGTCTAACTACCCTGCTCTGCATTGGTTGTGTCTAACTACCCTGCTCTGCATTGGTTGTGTCTAACTACACTGCTCTGCATTGGTTGTGTCTAACTACCCTTCACTGCATTGGTTCCGCCTAACTACCCTATTCTGCTTTGGTTTTATCTAACTACCCTGCTCAGTATTGGTGGTTTCTAACTACCCTGCTGTGAATTGGTTGTGTATAACTACCCTGTTCTGCATTGGTTGTGTCTAACTATCCTGCTCTGCAATGGTTTGGTCTGACTACCCTGCTCTGCAAGGGTTTGGTCTAACCACTCTGCTCTACAATGGTTTGGTCTAACTACCCTGCTCTGCAATGGCTTTGTCTAACTACCCTGCTCAGTATTGGTGGTTTCTAACTACCCTGCTGTGCATTGGTTGTGTATAACTACCCTGCTCTGTATTGGTTTTGTCAAACTACCCTGCTCTGCATAGGTTGTGTCAAACTACCCTGTTCTGTAGTGGTTTGGTCTAACTACCCTGCTCAACAATAGCTTGGTATAACTACCTGCTCTGCAATAGTTTTGTCTAACTACCTTGCTGTGCATCTTCGGTTGGGTCTAACTACCCTGCTCTGCATTGGTTGTTTCTAACTACGATGTTCTGCATTGGTTTTGTCTAACTACCCTGTTCTGCATTGGAGGTGTCTAACTACCCTTTCTCTGCAATGGTTTGGTGTGACTACCTGCTTTTCAATGGTTTGGTCAAACTCTACTGCTCTCCAATGGTTTTATTTAACTACGCTGCTCTGCATTGGTTGTGTCTAACTACCCTGCTGTGCATTGATTGTGTCTAAATACTCTGCTCTGCAATCGTTGTGTCTAACGACCCTGCTCTGCATTGGTTGTGTCTGACTTCCTGCTCTGCATTTGTTTTTGTCTAACTAAATTGGTCTGCAATGGTTTTGTCTAACAACCCTGTTCTGCATTGGTTGTGTCTAACTACCCTGCTGTGCATTGGTTGTGTCTAACTACCCTGCTCTGCACTGATGTTATCGGAAAATGGCAATCACTTCGTTGAAGTTTGGAACGTGCTATACTGACTGTATTGGGCTAATTTCTGACTTGTCAGAAAAATTCTATTCACTTATAATCAAAACAGTTCAGAAACAAATGAAGTACTTGTGTACCCTCATTCAAACGGCATCAACATCCGAGTTAGGTTCTACGGTGCTCTACTCTGCAGTAAACCTATTCATGACCCACCGCCCTCTCAAATTTTTTCACGTTACGGATGTCATTTTGTCAAAATCACTAACTGGACCTACATACACTGTTTTCAGGGTACTTATGTAATGGGAACATGTGAATAAACTCTAGCTGTGATAATTGGCTAGGTGGAACATAAAATTCAATTATAAAGATGTGTGCGAAATTCATTTTCTACGAGAAACGACGATTTCAAGAACATTGCAAACATTCATTCCACATTTCTTGCTAGTGCGTTCGTTTGACCGAGACCAACAATGCCCAGGAACTCCATCCAACGTGCGTTGGTCATATAGAAATTCAGAACAAGGGTTATGGCTCATCTATTACAGTTAACACTTTCTCTTTGGATCTATTTCTAGGATTAATATTTTCCAATTCCAGCTAACAAGGACGATATGGTAATGGTGGTGGAGAGATATTTGATCTGCGTTTTGTAACACCATCTGCAATGAAATTGGTTTCAAGTTTACTGTTCGAATGTCTGTGTCATCACACGGTGGTCAATTTAGAATGAGGTAAGCTCTTCGAAGTCGCCAACAGGAATAGAAAGATTAATTAGTAAAACCGATGTAGGAGCAGGCAGATCGGCCGGTGCTCTATATGGCTAAAATAGTACCGACTGTTTTCATAGATCATTTTTTTTCACGAAAACAATGCAAACTCAACAGCGCGACAACAAGTTGTTCACAATATCTTAGAACAAGGTTCACGTGAGAAATTAAGATAAGATGATATTCGAAAATGGCACCACGAGATCATGCACTGTCGTTTCCCACCATTCAAAGGGAAACGGTCAATATCAATAATATTAATAATATTTTAATCCTGTCCCACCTCCTCCATAGCACGCAGGCAAGCAAACTAACAGTCGGGTTTGCGGCGGGGTAATCCATAGAGCCAATATTTGCGTAAGAAAATCATCCGTGAAATGTGCCAAAAACCTTGACGGGCTTTCGCTCGCTTTCGACGGAATAATAAACCCTTGATAGCAGTATGATAATGAAAGGATACTAGCGACGAGGGATGGCGGGCGTCTAATGGAGATTACGAGCTCTGGATGTCCT
>SDVV010017076.1:0-14080 GCA_016164225.1 Gammarus roeselii | reverse complement strand
TCATTGTTGGTGAGGCTCTGGAGGCGCACCTGCTGCCGGGGGCTGTTACCAAGAGTTGGGTCATTGTTGGTGAGGCTCTGGAGGCGCACCTGCTGGCGGGGGCTGTTACCAAGAGTTGGGTCATTGTTGGTGAGGCTCTGGAGGCGCACCTGCTGCCGGGGGCTGTTACCAAGAGTTGGGTCATTGTTGGTGATGCTCTAGAGGCGCACCTGCTGCCGGGGGCTGTTACCAAGAGTTGGGTCATTGTTGGTGATGCTCTAGAGGCGCACCTGCTGGCGGGGGCTGTTACCAAGCGCTGGGTTATCATATATGAGGTTATTGTGACTCGTCACTAGGGTTCTGGTGGGGTTGATAATGGAACTGAGTTAACTACATTCTGTCAAATTCTGGTGGGGAATTCCACATAACAAGATTCGGGTATTATTTATTAAAAGCAGGCGTTGTAGTAGATTCCCAAGTCTGATGAGGATTGAGACGTAAGCCAAGATAATGCTCGTAAAAGAGTTTGAAGCATGAATGTTTTCTTTGACGCACAATCCAATGACCACAAACTGGTGAGGAGTCGTCCCCTTCAGTGAAACTAGCAAATTTACAACACCTCCTTGACGGCTAGTAGCCCCCAATTTTTTTTACTCCCCCACCCTACCTCCGTTTTCTAAGTCCTCCGTCTCTCGCTGTCCTCTCTATTCCAGGGGTAGTTTTCCTAATGGATACCACCGGCCCCTTCACTTACGCAAATTACGCCCCCAACAATGACTGGCTACGCAGCGACGTATACCAAGCCAATATTAAGTTCCTAAGCTGAATGCAACTAGCCCAATGCTACATGGACGACACTACCCCCATTCCATTACCAAAATGGCTCCTACCGAGTGGAATTTACAATATTTCTAGACACATACGATGTGATATTGGAAGGGGTATGTGCACGATTACTTGTGAAATACGGCGACAGTTGTTTTGAAGGCAATGTCAGATTGTTTTGCAAGATAATTTGCTAAAAGCACGGTTTGTTGCTTAACAAATAAACAATAACGTTAAGAGGGTGCACGAGGCCCACAATACTGCACAAATTAGGGCACATAAGCAGATTAACCCATGTTCTTAGTCGGCATCAATATTGAAACACGCTTCTCAAAAGTGACGCAGTCAAGAAGCAATTTAGCAGTTCTTCAACAGATTTATTTCCATGAGGGCTCCGCTAAAAGGTTCCTGAAATAGATTACGGATCAGGTCATGGGTATTAAAAGGACCAGTGCATTAGGCTACCCACGTGGCCCTGCTCTGGGAGGCGGACACTTTGTTGCAGGTTCAATCCAGGGTGAGTGGGGCGGTCCCTCGTCGTCTATTGCAATCTCCCTTATTGGCCTGTATTGTTAATGCCTGGCGCTGGGCCCGTCATAATGTGGATATCGACTCTCTGGGTAATACCGACTGAGCTCCCACATCTCCGAGTGGTGTAATTGCAGAGCTTTCAGGGTAATGTGAACAGCCTTGCGGAGTTACTTGTGAAATGGAGTGCCTAAATAAGATAGTATGTGTTTAGATTGTATACTCAACATATTTAGATTGTATACACGGCGTATGTTTTAAATATAGGATATTTTATTTTTATCTGAAAATTCCGATGGTACTATAGCCTTTAATGTCCAGGCGTACTACAGCTACACACAAGGAGCCTTGAGATGCATGGACGAATATTCATGGGCTAAATAAATGCCATTGATAGATGTGTCGTACATTCGTTCCCCGTGGAACATATTGTATTGCTCGTTGCAGCTACGCTCGTTGAATTTTAGGCAATGTCAATCAATGTACCAAGCCAGCAGCGTCTGATGTTTATAACTTTTGAAATAGAATATTGATTATTTAAAATTGCGTAAAAGTTGAAATTGCTTACCAGTGGTGAATTTCAAGATGGAGTTTTTTGTCAGAGCAGACTTGACGTCAACAGGCTCTACTTAGCAGTCATGCTTCGACTATCAGTCATGCTTCAAGTAGCAGTCATGCTGCGAGTAGCAGTTATGCTGAGAGTAGCAGTCATGCTGCGAGTAGCAGTCATGCTTCAAGTAGCAGTCATGCTGCGAGTAGCAGTCATGCTGAGAGTAGCAGTCATGCTGCGAGTAGCAGTCATGCTGCGAGTAGCAGTCATGCTTCGACTATCAGTCATGCTTCGAGTAGCAGTCATGCTGCGAGTAGCAGTCATGCTGCGAGTAGCAGTCATGCTGCGAGTAGCAGTCATGCTGAGAGTAGCAGTCATGCTGCGAGTAGCAGTCATGCTGCGAGTAGCAGTCATGCTTCAAGTAGCAGTCATGCTGCGAGTAGCAGTCATGCTGAGAGTAGCAGTCATGCTGCGAGTAGCAGTCATGCTGCGAGTAGCAGTCATGCTTCGACTATCAGTCATGCTTCGAGTAGCAGTCATGCTGCGAGTAGCAGTCATGCTGCGAGTAGCAGTCATGCTGCGAGTAGCAGTCATGCTGAGAGTAGCAGTCATGCTGCGAGTAGCAGTCATGCTGCGAGTAGCAGTCATGCTTCAAGTAGCAGTCATGCTGCGAGTAGCAGTCATGCTGAGAGTAGCAGTCATGCTGCGAGTAGCAGTCATGCTGTGAGTAGCAGTCATGCTTCGACTATCAGTCATGCTTCGAGTAGCAGTCATGCTGCGAGTAGCAGTCATGCTGAGAGTAGCAGTCATGCTGCGAGTAGCAGTCATGCTGCGAATAGCAGTCATGCTGCGAGTAGCAGTCATGCTGCGAGTAGCAGTCATGCTTCGAGTAGCAGTCATGCTTCGAGTAACAGTCATGCTTCGAGTAGCAGTCATGCTGCGAGTAGCAGTCATGCTTCGAGTAGCAGTCATGCTTCGAGTAGCAGCCATGCTTCGAGTAGCAGTCATGCTTCGAGTAGCAGTCATGCTTCGAGTAGCAGTCATGCTTCGAGTAGCAGTCATGCTTCGAGTAGCAGTCATGCTGCGAGTAGCAGCCATGCTTCGAGTAGCAGTCATGCTTCGAGTAGCAGTCATGCTTCGAGTAGCAGTCATGCTTCGAGTGTCAGTCATGCTGCGAGTAGCAGCCATGCTTCGAGCAGCAGTCATGCTACATGCTGTTCTCAAACGTCTCAACCCAATCTACAAGCCGCGGAAGCTGCTTCTCAAGACTGGCAGCACAAGCAATTAAGCAAGCGTCTTTGCAGTGAGGCCGACCCTCCCCAAATCCAATCTATTCAATCGAGCGGCTCGAGTGGCAATAGCTTGCTTTAATTAAGGCCGGAGGGCCAAACAAGGAGCCGTCAACAATCCTTGGGACGCCTTTGGAAAGTTGGGGCGACCATTGCCGATTACACCGCTCGGCTTCAGGAGGATGCTGGGGCAAGGCTTGGGATGGGGGAGTAGCTGGGGCAAGGCTTGGGACGAAGAGTAGCTGGGGCAAGGCTTGGGACGGGGGCTACTGCTGGGGTAAACTTTGGAGGAGGGCTCCTGCTGGGAGAGGCTTGCGGCGAGGGCTGCTGGTGCAAGGCTTGGGACGGGGCTACACTGCCGGGGCGAAGCTTGCGACGATGGCTACTGCTGGTGCACAGCTTGCGCTTTGGGATAAATATTGCTGATGCAAGGCAAAGGGCTACTGAGTTGATTAGACATAGAAGCTACTGATATGGCAAGGCATAGGATAGAGACCGGGGATACTGCCGATGCGAAGTTTGATCCAAGGGCTACTTCTGAGACAAGGCCTGGGACAGGGCAACTGCCAGGACAAGGCTCGGGGCTACTGATGAAGCAAGACTTAAAAAAAGGCTACTGCTGGAGCAAGACTTTATGCAAGTCTACTGCTTGCACTACTGAAGCAAGACTCTATGCAAGTCTACTGCTTGCACTGTTGGGGCAAGACTTTATGCAAGTCCACTGCTTGCACTGTTGGGGCAAGTCTTTATGCAAGTCTACTGCTTGCACTGTTGGGGCAAGTCTTTATGCAAGTTTACTGCTTGCACTGCTGGGGCAAGACTTTATGCAAGTCTACTGCTTGCACTGCTGGGCAAGACTTTATGCAAGTCTACTGCTTGCACTGCTGGGGCAAGACTTTATGCAAGTCTACTGCTTGCACTGCTGGGGCAAGACTTTATGCAAGTCTACTGCTTGCACTGCTGCGGCAAGTCTTTATGCAAGTTTACTGCTTGCACTGCTGGGGCAAGTCTTTATGCAAGTTTACTGCTTGCACTGCTGGGGCAAGACGTTATGCAAGTCCACTGCTTGCACTGCTGGGGCAAGACTTTAAGCAAGTCTAAGCTTCGTACAAAACTACTGCTGGAGTAAGGGTAGAGACCTGTGCTACAACTGGGGCAAGCCTACGGCGGGGGTAAAGCTGGGATAGGAACTGCTGCAGAGGCTGCTGCAGTACCTGGGGTAGAGCTAGAGACGGAGCTGCTGCAGCGGCAAGGCTTGGAACATGGCTACCGCAGCGGCAAGGCTTGGAACATGGCTACCGCAGCGACAAGGCTTGGAACATGGCTACCGCAGCGACAAGACTTGAAACATGGCTACTGCTAAGACAGGGCTGCTGCTGGATCAAGGTAATGTAAACGTGGCATCGCAGAGATGGCAGTAGGGCTTGTTGATATGGGTTGCACGAATGATCCAGTTCGTAACTGTACTTACGAACTGGGTCATAAATAAGTACAAATAGGCTTTAGGACGGAAATATTGTTAGACAGCTAGTCAGCAACGAGCAGGGCTTGATACATGTTTATAATTTATGGATGAGCAGGCTTCAGACACGCTGGGTACCGACCCGTAGTAACAAGGCCAAAAAGCGTGACGCTCGCAAGGTATGGGTGTACAGCAAGACCTGCGACATGGAGCTGCCATGAATCAGGACATAGAGTGGTGCTATAGTTCAGACAACGCTCAGGCACGGGTGTAATTACCATGTCATCGTGGTTTGAATAACAGAGTAGAGAGCTTCGACATCATAACATGCATAACATTGCCACACTGGATTATTGGCGCCATTGTTAGGTCTTGAAGACGCTTAGGTGTCTGGTTATTGGATTAGGATGACTGACCGAGCTTGAGAATTTCATGAGTTTGTTGTTAGTGTAAAATGTAATTATAAGCATGTTCTCATAATGCATCGACATACTTGCAAACATGGTTCAGGGGCGTTCTACATCTTCTTCTAGAACTCACATACGAGACACACTCACCTTCGAGCGGCCGGATCAGTTGCTCAGCCCTCCACGGCTCACCAGGACCTCATTCCTCTCTTTCATCCCCCGCAGGCAGGACACATGGCTCAGGCCTCCACGGCTCACCAGGACCTCATTCCTCTCTTTCATCCCCCGCAGAAAGGACACATGGCTCAACTCTCACCAGCTCCTCACCAGGCCCTCATCTCCTTCATCCCCCGGTGCCCCCTCGGCCCCCATCAATATCCCGCCGCACCAATTCCGTGCTGTCGTTTTTTCGCGGCAGGCAATTTCCGCGGAACAATTAAATGTAAATCGTCAAGGAGGATTGCCACTCATGTTTTGCAGGCGAGAAACTCTCCCTAACTCCTCGCTCTTCCTCTCTGTTGTCGGTGCCTCGTTGCTCTTCTTCCCTCTTGGCTGTCTGTCCTCAGAAGACGCTGCAAAGTGTGGACAACACTGCTAGAAGGATACTTCGAGATAAAGAACTAGCATGGTTTGCTGTTTGAGTGGCCACGTACAGGACGATCAGTCGTTAAAGAAGGATACCTCTTCCATTACTGTTGCCTTGAAGCGTTGCAGTACTATTTGATCGGTTCGAGTCCTCAATGCACGAACTGTGTCGCCTTGGGCTACTGGCAACGTGGCACACGATTATGCAGAACCACATTAATTCAATAGCCAAATATCAACACTGCATCTCGACGCTGCAACGCACATTTGAAATCCATATTCTGGGAGAACCGGCAGAAATTGTATCCAGAGGTCAGGAACTGACACTTGCGACATTCCAGTCACACTCCATGAAACAGTTTACTACTTGAGTACTCTAAGCGGGAGTGATAGAGAATAGATATTGACGAGGCGGGGCGAACCGACAAATAACAGTCTAATTTCAGAGAGACCTTTTATTGCTGTAAAAACATTCAATCCATAGCACTAACTATTCTTAGGAAAGGAAACGCGACGTATAGCTTAATATTGTAGAAATGCCGGGGAGGCAAGAAAAGAAGAGCCTGGATGTGTCCGGAGGGGCTTTGGTACTGACCACGGCCCCCCAGGGGTGGTTCAGCGCCAAATTTATGGCTTGGACTAGCGGGAATGGTGCTGGAGAGAACAGGCCACATGACTGCACTCTTAGAAAATACCTGTAATTTTTACAGAGAAAGTCTGGTTATCCAAGCCCGAACTCACTTCTGTGAATTTCCCAACGCATTTCTCTACATTTTGCACAACAAATTTATGTGCATTCCATAGAGTATGTTTCTGTAAATTGTTTTCAACAATTTTTCCACAACACTTTCAAAGTTAACATTCTCATTTGTTTTGTATTGCAACAGATAACCAATCATGTGTAATCATCGTGAGATATTGACTATCTAAATAGGGCGATACCGTTTATAGCGAGACAGCATTTTTTCGAACAGAGCATCCTGAGGTTTCGAGTTGGAAACTATCCACTCAGTCACAGAGGAATCAGGTTGATTTGGTTGTGGTATGATAGCTTTTCATGGATGTCGAATGGATTTGATGAAGCTATTTGGAATTAAATCCCTCAACAATCTTATGTCTCTTAGCCTTCAATTGAATTTTTTCATGCTGGTCTGAAATTGACAGAAGTTAACAAAATCTGAACAGAGGTGCGATAATTACACACTTCCCTTGTACAGTGCATGTCAGGGGAAATATATTTTTGTTCAGCAATGAATAAACCGACCATCTGAACAATATTCCTAACAGTGTGAACACCTGGGCAGGTGTATGGGCCTTCTGGTTCTCTTCACGATTGAAGGTAAAATTTCTGGATAATGCTCCAAAAAACAGCTTTTATAAATCAGAGCAATTTGTCAATAAATTTAAATAAGCCAACAAGAAAATGAACGAGAAGCCGAAATTGTTTTTCGTTCCATTGACTGGCCTGGCTAGCAGTCAGTAGGGAGAGGCCTGAAGAAGACGGAGCGCTGCAGGACTTCGTGACATCAGCACTCCTTGGGGGGCGATATTGTGCTTCGGTTGACACTAGCTGGGGCCAACTGACCGCCCCTGACACTAGCTGGGGCCCACTTACGGCTGTTGACTCTAGTCGGCACCCTTGACCCTAGCCGGATCCCATTGATAAAACCTTTACACTAACCAGGGCCAACCGACCGACCGAGACTGGTCGGGGCCCACTGACCACTCATGACACTAACCGGGGCCTACTGACCTTTCTTGACACCAGCCGAGGCCCACTGACTACGCCTAACACTAACCGGGGCCCACTGAGCACCCCTGACACTGTCCGGAGCAAAGTGGTCCTCCTGACACTGTCCGGAGCAAAGTGACCCCCTTCGACAATGTCCGGAGCAAAGGGACCCCCCCTGACACTAGCCGAGGCCCTGCCACTAACAATGACCCACTGCCGGCCTTGAAACTAGCCGGGGTCCTCTGAACGCCCTTGACACTAGCCGGGCCCACAGATCACCTCTGACACTAGCCGGGCCCACTGAACACCTCTGACACTGTCGGAGCCCACTGATCTCCTCTGACACTGTCGGAGCCCACTGATCACCTCTGACACTAGCCGGGCCCACTGATCTCCTCTGACACTGTCGTAGCCCACTGATCTCCTCTGACACTGTCGGAGCCCACTGATCACCTCTGACACTAGCCGGGCCCACTGAACACCTCTGACACTGTCGGAGCCCACTGATCACCTCTGACACTGTCGGAGTCCACTGATCACCTCTGACACTGTCGGAGTCCACTGATCACCTCTGACACTGTCGGAGCCCACTGATCACCTCTGACACTATCGGAGTCCACTGATCACCTCTGACACTGTCGGAGCCCACTGATCACCTCTGACACTGTCGGAGTCCACTGATCACCTCTGACACTGTCGGAGCCCACTGATCACCTCTGACACTGCCGGAGTCCACTGATCACCTCTGACACTGTCGGAGTCCACTGATCACCTCTGACACTGTCGGAGCCCACTGATCACCTCTGACACTGTCGGAGTCCACTGATCACCTCTGACACTATCGGAGTCCACTGATCACCTCTGACACTGTCGGAGCCCACTGATCACCTCTGACACTGTCAGAGTCCACTGATCACCTCTGACAGTTATTATATGCCTCCGCTTTTACGCTTTATTCTGTCAATATATATAATACATTTTTCGTCCATTTTCATTTTATGAAGTACCTCTTTTTCACTCGAGCTGGAGCTATATTTTGTGTTTAACTCACTCATGGCTCTCCTGTTACAAGGAACCCTTATGTGTATGTCTTCAGCGAACCTTGTGACGCGTTACTCGTTGAAAAGGAGATTTGGACCATGTTGGTCCTATGAACCTGTCGTAAACTTCAAAGCGTAAGCGTATCGTATGCATCATAACACATTACGGGGTAATCCTTGCGTTCATCTTCTCATGTCATTGAGAAACAAAATTAATCGTTTTAAACCAATACATTTGTAACGGATTTCAGGTGGTCTCCAAAACGGTGAAATGATTCGTATAGCCAATAAAAGAGACGAAAGGATATAAGACAGGCCCGGCGAGGGTAAATTTTAGTAGAGTTGTTTCCTCGCTGTTGGACAGGACCATTCAAGAATCAACAGTAGGATTGTGTTAGCTTATCGCATCAAAACATCACATTCTCTCCCCGTCGCATAGGGGGAGGTAAGCCCTTCAGGATATTGCTCATTCCCGTTTATATTGTTGCTTTGTCAAATGTTGATATCGTGGGAGGTTATGTGCCTTGTTACTATGCCCCATCTCATGAAACCCTATCCCCATGACACCCAATACATACATCAACCCATTCACATGACTCCAAATGTGTGTCCCATTGGGGGTCATGGGGTGTGTCACATTGGGGGTCATGGGGTGTGTCACTAGGATATTGTGCCGAGTGAACACTCTATAAGGTCATAACACACAATCCCAATTACACCCAATTTCTACGTCACACCCTCCCCATGACACCAAATCCCCCGTCTCTCCATCCCCATGACACTGCCCCGCACAAACCCCGCCCTCTCCACATAGCCGAGCCACGATGCGTCGTGACTTTTTTTCTTTGAAGGGAAATTGAAGGAAATGAAGGCAAGGGGCACGTGTGCCACAGTGACACCGGAAAGGGAAGAAATGAAAGGAAATGAGAAATGGTCCGTTCAAGTCGAGTCACAACAGAGCATCCAAAGGGGAAATAGAGATGGCGGCATTAGGCCGATGGCTGCAGCGTCGCGGTGCAGCTTTTTGGTAATAGGTAGGATGTGGTAGAGAGAACCAAGCACCAGTGCTCCCCTTGTGCCATGACACTGATATCGTAATTGTGGAGTATATATCGGGAATTTGCATCTTGTATAGGCTACAATAAAAAATTTAGTCAACATCAAAACTATATTACTTATGAACATTTACGATCATGGAACACATACACGCTTCAATTTATCGATAATTTAATCCTGCCCTCAATAGAGGATGGAAGCGTATTGAAGAGTTTAAGGGCAAAAAGTTGCATATGGGAAGAAAGTTTGTAAAGTCTGTCCCCAATTAGAGGTAATGAGGGCCTAACGAGAGGTCATTAGAGAAGGTAGCTGCCCTCGAACGCCAGGGGAGCCGGTCAGGCAATTATCTGACAGAAAAAAGAGGGACAGGAATATTAAATAAACCATCGCTTTACTCTAGGAGCTGGAATTTAATGCGAGGATAATGGAAACACCAAGGAGGGGGAAGAGTAAGCAGGACGGTGAAGAGGGCAGTAGACGGCAGTGTAAGAGGGCGGTGAAGAGGGATTGCGGTGCAGTGAGGGCATTGCGGAAACGAGTGATGGAGTGGGCAGCGATCAGGGCGGTGGGCTGAATAGGGCAGTGTAAGCGAGAAGGTCAAAGAGCTTGAGAGGGCCGTAAATAAGACTGCTCTATGTGCTCGAAACATCGTTTTGTAATATTCGAGATCCTAAATATACTACTCAAACTAAAACTGTATAACAAGGATCAACTTTTAACAAGATGCGTTGTACGGACGATGGAAGTGGTCGATCCGCTATATTTTAGAACTATTATGAGAAGCTCTCAAAACAGTAACAGCAACAGTTACGAAAAGATCAACACGACCTCCGATCCGTTGAATAACTCTTTAACTCAACCATGAAATGAACAATCTTGAGAACATAGAAGTAGAAATTCCGCTTGAAAAAATTAAAACTCCACAGATAACATGGATTTAGCTGATCAATTGCAAGTGGCATGCAGACCGTCACGGGAACAGTTTTATTGCAGCTGACCCGTGTATAAAAATTGACGGCCACAGCGAAGTGAGGTACACACTTCGTGGGTTTAGAGAAAGCGAAAAATCACCCAAAGCAAACCAGGGACACCCTTGGGAACATCGTGATCCCAGAAGCAACCGAAGAAGTCGTACAACTACAAAAACTCGGACGATTTAGCTGCACAGCCAGTGATTAATCCGCTATTGTTGTAAAATGACTTTGGTGACGCGCGAGCCTACCAAAGTACCTTCAGAATACACGAAACCTCGGACAGAGACACACACCAGGGTCCTTAAATAATTTACTGCCGATGTGATCCGATGTGGCTATGCCATCTATTCGATCCAAGTACAAACTCCTGTGGGCACGATTTTGTAACGCTGCAGTTCCTAAAAGACGGATTAGAAATAATACTGCCATACTTGTTGCTGCTCATCAACACATTCATAGCAACAAACACCGTCCCTCAAAATTTTAAACAAGCCATCATTAGAGCGATCCGTAAACAAGAAGCGAAGAATGATCCATTCGAGCGATCCGTAAACAAGAAGCGAAGAATGATCCATTCGAGCGATCCGTAAACAAGAAGCGAAGAATGATCCATTCGAGCGATCCGTAAACAAGAAGCGAAGAATGATCCATTCGAGCGATCCGTAAACAAGAAGCGAAGCGAAGAATGATCCGCTATCGTATCATCGACCCATAAGTCTTCTATCTGTAACTTCCGAAGTCTTGGAAACAATTATTTCACGTCAACTCCTGGACTTCTTGGAGGATGAAAAAAAATCGGTAACGACAGTTAGTATGCCTACATGCGTATGACATCTACTGTAGACACTTTAATCAACATTTACGAACTGGTCTACCAAGCAATTGATCAAAACTGTCAATCATAACTTGTCCTGTACGACCACTCCTAAGCATTTGAAAATATGCAACACGACACCTTAAGGAAGAAAACTCTCGCAACTGAATATTGAAACCTCCTGATTTGAAGGCTGCCTCAGTGACAATCACTCATCGCTTCTCAGACGCCTGTAAATTCTGGACTTCACAGGAATCGACTCTCGGACCTATTCTTTTCCTCATGTTTGCAAATGACATCAGTTGTCGAAGTGCTGTTGATAACTCAAAAATGACAATATATGTTGATAATGTTTTATTGCTTCTAATTTGATAGGCCAACAACCACATGTGGGAAAGCTGCGCACCAAACTGACGGGCAACTTTTGTTCCGATTTCAAGTCCAGACTGCTCGCAATCGTTGCTCTGTACTTTGTACATTACAAAAACTGGGTCGACCTTATAGAGAAAGTGTAGGAAAACGTTGTTCAACGACATCCAACGCTGTCTGAACAACACGAATAAGTTAGCTGACGCTAGATATTTTACGAAGAGGAGAACGAGAGGGCTTTGCTAATCAAACTCGTCTGGTGTTTGCAAAATTCCGACCAGCCTGTCATGTCCGGTCGGTATTGTGTTCTCTAATCGTTAAACCCCCACAGTCGGACAATGCGAAGCGGAAGGAACGTTCACAAAGATTTTAGAAGCATACATACAGGAGGTGCAAAAGCGTTTTCAGTCTCAGTTCCAACAATTTTCCAACATCTGTCAGCTGAAATTCAAAATCCCACTAAAGCATCTTCATTTCGGAAAAAATCTTCCACTTTACTGCTCGTCCGTAGACAATAATTAGCAGAATACGAACACCGACGTAGGTCCAAAAATATTTAAACAGCTGTAGAATTAAGTAGCAAACCAGAACCCCTTGAACCTTCGAACCTCCATCACTGCGTCACAGGGCAGGTCGAACCCCCATCCTTGAACATTCGAACCCCCATCACTGCGTCACAAGGCAGGTCGCTCTTTCAGGGCATCTTTATCAGCTCTCGTGACACGGGGTATCCGGCAGAGTCATGCAGTTTTTGAACTCAATTCTATGTGGATTCTTGCCAGACTGCAGTTTCTGCAAATAATCAGGGTGCCTCTTCTAGCAAAGCAAACTGACTATGTCATGTCATATCGGGCGCGTAGAATAACTGTTCCCATGATGGTGGCGGATTTTCCTGCGGATGTTGTTACCTACCGTAGGTTTTTGTTATTTTCACCTTCAAGCTGCCTGCAGACTGACGAATACTGAGTAAAAAGCATCCATTTGCAATGTAAGGCACAGTATAGTATCATTTGACTAGTCATATTTACGCCTAGCACTATTTTGAGTGTCACTGTTACGCTGCACTGTTTTCCTTACTCTTCCCTCTACGCTCAATTCATGTGAGTACAGCAACTGCAGTTAATATTTATAACTTTGGCATTTGTTCATGTAGCCCTTTTCTTTACGGTGTAGTTTGCTTCTGGCGCGTAACTAAATGCAAAACTTTGAGTCGTTGGACACTTTATGAACCAATCGCGGCACATAATCTCCAGTAGGCGCCAGCACGTGTCGTTAGAGATCCTCGTACCCTTGCACTAGCATTTGCTTCTCAATGATATATTTGTTGATCTCCATACGTACGACTCGTCCGTGCTTATAAAATATTATGATACCTCGTTTGGGGTTACCGTTGCGTTTTTGCAGGTAGGGCTTTATTTTTATGTTTCGATTTTGCAGTGTTTTATTGAGTCAGAATCATGCCATACCTTCTCGCTGTTTGACACGCGGATCACACGCGATTTTGTGTTCATGATTAACAGGTATATCAGAGCACAATTGTTCAAATTGTTTTCGAATGTTGGAATTTACGAGTAGATTTCATTTTGTATTCGTTACTTTTTTGTTGTGATGTTGCAACGCACCGAAACGTCACAGATGTTTCCAGCACAAATGCACGAGTTTCATTTCATCAATAAAAAATAATCTAAATCACTACGATTTCTCCAGGTAAATTTGAATACACTCATTTGTTTCATAGAACTAACAAACTCAATGTGTACCCGGGATACCTTATTTGATGAAATTGTACCCTTAACTTAATTTGTATCCCAAAGGTAAGGTATTCTTTGTAAAACATCAGAATGCCACGATAATTCTAGTGAATAAAGAATTTTATAAATTTTATTTTTTATCCTATTTACTTGTTACTTTAAGGCCACAAAATGTAACCAAATGTTTAGTATTTTTGTTCTGACACGACCCTCGGATATCTCGATCGAATCAAATATGTTAGTTTATTGCTATCAAGACCAGCGTAGAGCGCATATATCGCACGGTCCGTTTGGAACCAATGCTAAAAAATTGTCGTATTTTGAAACGTTAAACGAAGGATGACAACGAACACAAGCAGGCAGCAGCTGCAGCACAGCGTTGGTTTAGTAGGCCGCATGTGCAGCACAGCGTTGGTTTAGTAGGCAGCATGTGCAGCACAGCGTTGGTTTAGAAGGCAGCATGTGCAGCACAGCGCTGGTTTAGTAGGCAGCAGGTGCAGCACAGCGTTGGTTTAAAAGGCAGCAGGTGCAGCACAGCGTTGGTTTAGTAGGCAGCATGTCAGCATTGGTTTAGTAGCCGCAGGTGCAGCACAGCGCTGGTTTAGTAGGCAGCATGTGCAGCACAGCGTTGGTTTAGTAGGCAGCATGTGCAGCACAGCGCTGGTTTAGTGGGCAGCATGTGCAGCACAGCGCTGGTTTAGTAGGCAGCATGTGCAGCA
>SDVV010017075.1:0-10402 GCA_016164225.1 Gammarus roeselii | reverse complement strand
GGCAACCTAGTTTGGGCCAATAGGCCTCTTAGACGTTCTACTCCAGAACTAACACTCTTGCTACCAAAAGGCAGCCTAGTTTGGGCCAATAGGCCTGTTGTTGTCTTCCTACACTTGTAAACACTTGTAAACATCAATCCAGCACTGGTAATAGCAAGACAGCCTTTTACAACTGAGCCTCGCTAGGCCGGCCCACCATCTGATGCCTGACCAACATGACATTGAATTGAGGTTACCGTGTCATCAGCTTGAGGCCAGTTTGGTCACGGTTAAAAGGGCGCAATTCAAAGATATCAGGCACACATCGTGCAATCCACTTCATGCTAATAGATTACGGGATATTAACTCCAGAACTATGTACAAGAAAGTGTCCGATTCTCATTAATGGATTGCAGTGGCAAGCCTTGTCGCGTGTTCTGGAACATCTTTCATAAAGGGCTGAACGTGTCATGCTCATTTCTCATTGAACGGTGCAAACAATTAAATATGGCAAGCGCAGTTTCTTAATATCTAAACTGCGTTACCGATTGACCGTAGCAATTTGTCACAGGTTCACTCACCAGTTCTCACTAGCAATCACCAGCACTCACCAGCACTCACCAGCACTCACCAGCACTCACCAGCTTCGAGTCATATCACATTTAAATGCATTGCAATAGTTTCCTTGACCTTTTACGACCTCTCAACCGTGTCAGGGCCTCCTACTGCTTTGTGGAATAAGCCAGAGCATTTTATCGCCGCGAAGGACCGCCTAAGATCTCAAACGAATATTGATCCGCGCCTTCGCTCTTTTTCTGAGTTTCGTTTTGGTTATGCGTTAAGAATTGAATGATTCTTCCCATCTCAATCGTCTCCGTTAATGTCATTCAATTAATTTTATTTCCATACACCTCTTGGGTCAAAAGTATTACACTAAAAACGCCGTCTTATTAATTCCAGGTTATCGAAAATAGACTTACAACGAAACCCAATCAAGCATCACCCAAAGATTGAGTTGTGAGTAATGTAAATAACACGAATTATGAGTAGAACATTTATTACCATATGCTCCCACCAGAGGTAATACTGTATTTTGAATAAGTATTTCTGTTACGAAACGTTTGGTAAATTATGTTAGTGCAATGATGGGAAATTATGTTAGTGCATATATGCTTAATTAGGTTATTACAATTATGGTAAATTATGTTAGTGCATTTATGGTAAATTAGGTTAGTGCAATTATGGTAAATTAGGTTAGTGCAATTATGGTAAATTATTTTAGTGCAATTATGGTAAATTATGTCAGTGCAATTATAGTAAATTAGGTTAGTGCAATTATGGTAAATTATGTTGGTGCAATTATGGTAAATTATGTCAGTGCATTCATGGTAAATTCTGTTAGTGCAATTATGCAGAATTAGGTTAGTGCATGTATGGTAATTTAGGTTAGTGCAATTATGGTAAATCAAGTTAGTGCAATTGTGGTGAATTACGTTAGTGCAATTATGCTCAATTCTGTTTGTGCAATTCTGGTCAATTCTGTTTGTGCAATTATGGTAAACTATATTAGTGCAATACCGTCACAAATTATGTACCCGTTGCTACATCATTATTTTATTCCGAGTTGATACGAAAGCAATGAAAACAATAATGATTTGAAAAAAAAATCTAAGTTGGAGTTAGTCAAAGTCCCCGCTCCAAAGTTTTAGTCACTTATATTTTTTTTTTAGTGCAACTTGCATCATGGCAAAACACAATTGTTTGGCTGTGTACTAATTAAATTGAACAATATTAATGGCAATATTTATGCATGCTCGTGGAAAGTGCTTCAAATATGAGACAGATGGATTACCAAACAGGGTCCCACGTGGTCAATTATTCGTGTAATCCGTTGATAATGAGTCTCATTGTAAAACTAAAGACGCACGCAATGCTTATACATACTTAACTATTCAAATTATTCCGATACCCAAACCCGGAAAATGTCACAGCGACTCTCATAACTATCGTCCCATTGCCCTTACTAGCGTCCTATGTAAGACTATAGAAAGACTGATATACTCACGCCTAGTCGACTACCTTGAAATGCATGCAGGCCTTAACAACATTTATTGCGGTGGCCGTAAGCGCCACTCCACAACGGTTCATCTCGTAAAGCCTAGATCATCTCGTACCATCTCGTACGACTATAATCAGGCATTCGAAAGGACTTCGTCCGAAGAGAACATTTGGTTTCCATACTTTCCGACGTTGAAAACGCATACGACACTACGTGGAAATATGGGATCATGAAGGATCTCAACCGTAAAGGTTTGTGAGGTCGCCTACCACGTTACATCCACCAATTTCTACATAACCGCACTTTCAGGGTCAAGGTTGGCAACACTCAGTCTCCGTCATATCCGCAAGAAATGGGCGTCCCCCAAGGAAGCGTCCCCAGTGTCACTCTATTTATCCTCAAAATCGATCAGTTAGCCGACGTTCTTCCCCGAGACGGAAGACCGCTCTCATCACTATACGTGGACGACCTACAAATAAGCTACAGGCACCGCAGCCTCATAACAATTCAACATGAACTCCAGAAGTGGTTAAACTTAGTCGGGAACTGGGCTTCCCCAAACGGATTCCGATTCTCGCCCTCTAAAATAAAAAGCATGCACTTAACCCTTGTGCCCGGTTGACATCTGAAACCAGCCCTAACGCTACACAACACTCCTCTAGTATACGAAGAAACGATAAAATTCATGGGCCTTGTGTGAGACCATAAACTCACGTGGCGACCCCACATTGCAGCCCTGGCGACTCGATGCAAAAAAGTCGACGGGACTTATTCAATTAGTAACATCCCTGAAGTTCGTTGTCGACATGGACACTGGAATGACGTTGTTCAGAGCAATAATACGATCGCGCATGGACTACGGAGCCTTTGTCTACGGTTAAGCAGCCAAAACTACTCTCGACCCTCTCTCGACCATCGCAAACAATGCTCTGCGTATCACAACCGGCGCTTTCCGTTCCACCCCAATCGAATCCCTTAACGTTCTCGCTAACGAACTTCCACTTCCGGTCCGGCGAGACAAACTTTTGCTACAATACTATTTTAAGACTAAAAGTCTAATCAACAACCCAACAATCATCCACATTACCAACATATCCGATATGCGTCTTCTCGCGGCTAAAAATAATATATGCCCACCGTTTTCCCTACGTGTTGACAACCTGCTAACCTCGCTGAACATTAATTGTGAAGCTATTAAGCCTTCATTCTCCTATCGAATTCTTCAAATTAACACACCAACATGGATGATCAACCCATTACCGGTCAACCTAGGCCTGCCAGTGTACCCTAAATCAACTACTCCAACCAACGCGTACCGGCAGGAATTCTTACGACTATTTGAGGAAGAACCGCGGACTGAGTGGCAGCCGCCGCTGTGTGCGGGAACATCCCACTCTCAGCCACCCTCCCACAAGAGACCTCCGTGCTCTCTGCAGAGCTCCACGCACTCGAACTAACCATCTTTATTGCCAAAACAGATCGCTTCCCCAAAAACGTCGTAATCTCAGACAGTCTGAGTGTCCTCATCCAGCTTAACACACTGCACCAAGAACATCCCGTTCTACGTAAAATGAAGCACGATCTCTTTGTGATGTCCGAGACGGGTCAGGCAGTTGAATTCTGTTGGATCTCCGGGCACGCGGGAATAAGAGGAAACAAACTTGCAGACTCGCTCGCTGAACAGGCATCTGCTCACCAAGGACAATTCTTCACAATACATTACTACAACTGGTTTCCTATTATCAACTCCCATATAACATCCCGATGGGATGAAATGTGGCCACAGCGTGGACAAAAAATGCTTTCAGTCAAATCCTCAGTCGGAGAATTGGAAACAAAGTTTACCAACAAAAAAGACCAAGGGTTCATCAACCGCTTGTGCACTTGACACACGCGAATAACTCACAACCACCTGATAGATGTCGACACAGGACCAAACGCGCCACCTTGCCCCTGTTGCCACCAAGTGGCTATCAGCATGAAACGATTACTGATGCATTGCAACGTACTTGCGGAAGCCTGACGAGCGTTCATAGATCCTTCGTGCAACCTACAAAGCCTACTCACCGACCCAACCTATCGTAAAAAGCGTAGCGCTTTCGGAAAACACACAGGACTATACGAAGCCGTCTAAACCTCAAACACATGTGAAAGTGAGGCGGTCTCTCCACTCCATTTCGCACAGAGCTAATACATTTACGAAGATATGTGTTAGCTCTGTACTCTTATGTACACGCTAGTACGCGGATGTGCCACAATTGAAATATGTATTTGATTTCATCTTGACAGGACTAATATTTTCGCACCCGAGGCCGTGCGAATTTACCTGAATCAATGACGGTCGCGCCCTACTGGGGAGCCTATTATAACTCACATTGAGGCTCCGGTGGAATAAAAAAAAATCACTATTCAAATCTGTCCCATAAGACATATCGTGTATGCACACATCGCATTAAGAATATTAGTAATCAAGCCAACTAATCAGTAACAGATATAAATGTTTTTCCCGACATATCTGTCAAAATATTGATTAATTAACCAATATATATTCGTCATTTAACAGTTTGTGTTGTTTTCGATAAAATCGTTTCAAATCTAATGAACTTTGTTTTACTTCCGGTAAATTAATATCATCAGTTCTGCAATGCATCATGAATAAGTCATGGTGATGCCCATTCTAAGTTGCCCCTCAGCTGCGTTATTTAAACTCCAGGGCTGGCGAAGACGAATGAAAACTACTTACGCTGTTGTCACTGTTCTTTTTTGTTTAGCATTCCATCATAACCCTAATCGTTTTCATCGAGAAGATCTGCTTTGCCTCATTACCAGTTCTTTCCAAGTCAGGTACATTCCGAGTCAGGAACTTTCCGAGTCAGAGACATTCCGAATCAAGGACATTCCGAGTCAAGGACATTCCGAGTCAGGGACATCTGTGCAAAAACAGTTCGCGTGATCTCGGTACGTCCGTCCATTATTCAAATGAGATGAAAATTAAATAACAATAGCATGTTGAATTATTTTGTACAATAGTTGAATTTACAGTAAAATTAATTGAATAATTCCCCTGACTAGCCTCTGGTCATTATGAAATGATGCACTTCCTTACTAACATCACTTTCCAAACTCTTCATATTATAAGATTTTGACTGCACTTGGCGTCTATTTAGAGTCTCCTACGGTTTGTTCAATAAAAACACGTTCGTGGGTCTCTTTGCGCAGATTTGGAAAAGTTCAGTTACTTTAGTTATCGTCAATGAGATATGAGATTAGAATTTAGACTGCCTTAGACTGAGTAGTCCAGGCTAGATTAGACTGAGTTGTCCAAGGCTAGCTTTACACCTAATGGGTAATGCTATCACTTTATTTAGGACGTTGCACCATGCTAATAAAGTTATGAAGTTATCGAAAAATTAACCAATATGAAGGCACGGCGCATAAAGTTCGTTTTTAATTACATGCTTCTCCTTAATTCAACTTCAACAAAATAATACCTATTTAACTACTTTCCAAAACAATCAATCGTTTATTTGAAGACACTGTTGCCTGTTATTTGAAAATAAACCGTATTGCTTTTCATTGTAATGTCAGTATAAAAAAATCGTTTCCACATCAAGCACATTCCCGACAAATGACCATGCAACGGCGATGGGAAACTGAACAGTTCGCTCCCTAACGTACCATCAACCCAGCACCAACCTTGCATGAAAACTCGGGTAATGGAAGCACACGCTTCGTTACCCTGAAGCACTCTTCCAGACCTGCATCACCGGAGTGCCTGTTACCGTCAGTCATGCGAGTTTTTGCGAGGCATACGGCAGTCGGGCTCTACCAGCCGTAGCCATAGTGATACGGTTGGCGGTCTGCTGGCAAGAAAGTGGATGCCCGTATTGGCTTTGGTTTAAGCCACTACAGGACGATACAAGTGATATATTACATTTGAAATTTGACGAATAATTAATGTTGAACAATGTATCCAGGAGACTCTTTCTTTTGTTGGTCATCACATTTTAAGTGTGTTATTGACTCATAGTATTTCATTATGAAATTTCTGCAGAACAATGAAAACAACCATTCGTCAATCACCTCTTATAGTATATTTACTGTCACGTCAGACTACCGGGAAGTTAGTCTGAATCGATAGACTCTAATAGCTGGTATCATTCCTCATATATATTGGATACATAAATTGATTTTTGATTATCCCCTGTCAATTATGGTCGTTGGATGAACTATCAGCGGATTCTTGCCATACACCATTTATGAAACAATGTTAGTTTATTGTAGTTGCATTTTCTTAAATAGTATTCTAAGTATGTGAGATTAATATTAATAGACAAAAGAGAGGCCCGTGCTTCAGCTACGATAATCTTGGTACTCGTTTGGTGGGAAATATTCATAGGGCG
Organism: Gammarus roeselii; assembly: GCA_016164225.1. Lineage (NCBI taxonomy): Eukaryota > Metazoa > Arthropoda > Malacostraca > Amphipoda > Gammaridae > Gammarus > Gammarus roeselii. The sequence goes on along the minus strand of SDVV010017075.1, from coordinate 3,961 downwards.
AAGATGGGAAACTATGAATTATGCTCCTTTTTCAGAAAATTGAGTTAGCAGAAAATGTTGAGTTGTGTAGCAAATGTCGATCGATTCTCTTAGCATGTTCTTTCCAGTTCAAAAGTTCATCAGCAATAACAATATTACCGATAGAAGGCTACACGGAAACATTTAGAATTATCTCCCTTCTTAATTCGACATGAACATCATGAGTGGACATCTTCCTCGTCGAAGTCACGTTACCTCTTCCTTAAGGGTTAGCGTAATAACAGAGTACGATAATGGATATGTATAGACATATGTGTGTATAGACCTACATCCGTTTCCCCCTAGTTAGGAGGGTGGCTAAGTTAGGCAGGCACAGAGGGGGGAGGCGCCAAATCTCCCCGTCACAAGACCGCCGTGTCCCTGCCGAGGCTCGAACTCGCGACATGCAGCACCAGAGGCTGACACTGCGGTCGGATACGCTAACCACTCGGCCACGGCGGCCTAACACTCGGTCACGACGGCCGAGTGGTAGGCCGCCACTCGGCCGCCGGCCGCGCTGTCCCTATAATGGATATAGGGACATATAATGATAAAATGATTGATCGGCATTGAGTGACTCCAATATGCGTCGTGCAATATGGGGATGAATGTTCATTCCTGATCACTAAGTGTCTTTAACATGTTCGATATCTTCACCTGTCAGGAAAAAGTATTGACTTGAGACAATGTGAGTAATTAAATGATGATCTCTACACTGTAAACTTCTCTCAAGACGATACCAAACCTTGCTGGAATTACCTGGTATGTCACAGCTCGATTCAGGAATTGATCAGAAGCCAAGATCGAAGAATAAAAATGCAGTCAAAATTTTGTTTTTTTTCCCGTTGAAAAATAATCAGATACAACGCGTGTGATCAGAAATGACTCCAAGAAAATGTTGATTGACTATACATATTCCACCGTTACAGGTCGTTGACCAGGGGCTCCCGTTCATGATCCTTCTACACGAAAACATTCATGCATCACCTCACATGGTATTTTAAGTCAGTGTACAATTGATTTGATTTTTTTCAGGTAAGTCATAGCAGTTTGTGATCAAATTTTACAAGGAGTGTTGTTACTGAATCACAGATTTACTTAAAAATGCTTCAAGATATTGGAAGCAGTTGTAGAGGTTGTGTGGTCATTGCTCTAATCTATATTAATCGATGCTCAATTGGTCTGGGCATAATCAACAATGATTTTACTCAATATTATCCACACTTATATGCACTGCCAATATTATTTGTTTCTCTTTGACCGCATTTTTTACAGCGGTAGTTATCCGTAATCCAAGAGATTTAGCTTATTTCTCTTCAAGACGTTTAGTGTTTATGAGACTAGCTCCTTCTGACCTATTTATTGAAACACCACGGAAGGCTATTTTACTATCAATAGAGTTTCCTCTCGTTATTCCATTGCATGAATCGTCAGCACCCAAAGTGTTCTTATTAAATTTAACACTTCTTAAATCAGTCATAAATATCCAAACTAAAGCAAGATTCTGCAATACCACATGGTGCAAAACATTTCCAGTTAATATACTGACAATGTAAAATATTTTTTATCAAAAAATTCAAGGAGGTCTGCAGGTCTACTCTAAAACCCTCAACATACCTCGTATTTCCATTCCAATTATATCTGTATATGTATATTGAATTTCATCAATATGATGTAGTTAAATAAAGTTGATAGTGCACTTTCGTTTGCAGATATGACTCCCAATAATGCCCCACCCCTCTCTCACTCTCCATGAACTCGTCCATAATGACCACCCCTCGCTCTGTCCCCGTCAGCCTCGCCCTGTACTCAGGTCCCCTCTAACTACCTCCCTTCCCAGCCTGACAAATTGAGAGAGATTTTTAACCCTCAATTTATGCCTACCACAACAATGCGTTACAAGCGAACAGACCCCATCACGCCCGCCCTGCCTAAAAATATCGTCTAGACGATGTCGATGTATTTACGTTGTTAATTACTGTTTATTATTTGAGGAAGGAAACACCCTGGAATAGACACGTGACCCACAGTCTACTGGCTTCGTGTCCTCTTCTGTATTGACTCTTCTATCATAATGAACTAAGATGTTTCAGTGAAATGAGGTTTGCCAACGTCTCATCCTCATCCGTCCTGGTCGTGAGTGATAATGTCTTTTAATTGTGTGATTCTGTACGCAAAATACCATATATATCTATGAAGAAATTATCGACCCCACATTTATTATTATTCCATTATTGGAATTAGAACGATCGGCAACTTTGGAGTCAACTGATTACAGTCGGGTGTCTTTGTAGGTGCGAATTTGATATTATTTGACTGAATACTATTTAAATACAGCAGCCAAGTAGAGAGGATCAGATTTGTTCCCATTGTAGGATTACACAAACAGTTTAGATAGGTGGAAGTGATTTTTTAAATATCTCAACCAAGAAATAAGATATTTGACTTGAACAATAAGTTTTTTTTAGCCACAATAACGACTCATCGAAGAGCCGATTGTGTTGAGAACCTGGTGTTTAGACCCTGGTGTTGACCACGATTGTGTTGAGAACCTGGTGTTTAAACCCTGCTCTTGACCACGATTGTGTTGAGAACCTGGTGTTTAAACCCTGCTGTTGACCACGATTGTGTTGAGAACCTGGTGTTTAGACCCTGGTGTTGACCACGATTGTGTTGAGAACCTGGTGTTAAGACCCTAGTTTCTAGACCCTGGTGTTGACCTCTATTGGGGTCCAGCGTGACCACTTGCAACCAAAAAGACTTGACATCCACTGTGATTAGTTTCAGAATAAAGTCTATAGTATCATTGTGATTCAAAGTTTATTTCACTGGTTAAATTAAATAACACAAGAAGTCATTTCGAAAAATTTCCTTTCAACCTGCTACGTAATCGCCTGTTTTTGATCATTCTTTGAGATTGTTTCCCATTCAATGACAGGAATTACTTGTAAACATACTCGTTACCCGAATCATACTAATTATTCGGTATCCATGGAACCTCATATTTTGTTTTCGTGTTATTAGAGTGTGCGTGTGTCTTCGCGAAATAAATCAGGTACGAACAATTTTTTTTTCTCATAAGCCACAGTCAAGAGGTATCGAATACATTGTATCACATTGACGCCCCTGATCGTGTTATTGCAGGGATTGGAAAAGAGTACGCCTACGAATACACGTACGATAATCACTTCGAGAAGACCCACGTCTACAAAGAAGAAGGTACACCAGATTCCTGGAACAGCCACACGAATTCACCGTCAAAATAGGCGACCCAATCACGTTCTCGTGTAACGAGGAGAAAGTGAGCAACTAACCAATCCAAGGTAGATTACGTAGTAGTTTTCGTACAAAACAACTTCATTTATTTGTTTACGTCCAGAAAGCATTAATGTACATGCACCATTATTTACGCGCCAATAGTTTCCTCTCACCGACATGAAACCTGATCAGTCGTGTCAGAAAAGTCGTACACGTGCAGCGATGCATATTTCTCATGGCACCTGCTGAGGGCAACATGCATGCGTCATTCACTTCATATGGTCATTAACTCTCAAACCTGCTGAGGGCAACATGCATGCGTCATTCACTTCATATGGTCATTAACTCTCAAACCTGCTGAGGGCAACATGCATGCGTTATCTACTTCATATGATAAATAACTCTCAAACCTGCTGAGGGCAACATGCATGCGTCATCCACTTCATATGATCAATAACTCTCAAACCTGCTGAGGGCAACATGCATGCGTCATCCACTTCATATGATCAATAACTCTCAAACATGCTGAGGGCAACATGCATGCGTCATTCACTTCATATGATAAACAACTCTCAAACCAGTTGAGGGCAAAATGCATGCGTCATTCACTTCATGTGATAAACCACTCTCAAACCTGCTGAGGGCAACATGCATGCGTCATTCACTTCATATGATCAACAACTCT
>SDVV010017074.1:0-14080 GCA_016164225.1 Gammarus roeselii | reverse complement strand
CAATAATGTAATTTTTGAATGGATTTGCGCTCTCAATGATTTTAAACAGAGCACCATAATCGTTAATATTTATCTTTTCAAAAGTGCATCCATCTGACAGGTCGGACGTTAGCACATTTTTCATGAGGATATCACCAATGAGTATTGTCTTAGGGGCCTTGGTATTTTCTGTTGACCCGGTGCTGGGGCCTGATGCTTCACAGTGAGCCGGTTTTGCTATAGCGGATTTTTCCGTTGATGGGGCGATCAAAGGCTCTGTATCGGAGAAGAAATGAGAGTTACGGACTCAGTTTCAGAAGTACAAGGGGGGGGAGATGGAGAGCTCACGGGGTAGCTGATTGAGCTACCCCGTGGGAGAAGGTAAGCTTCTCTGTATCTCTGTATCGCGTATTGCCCACTCACTCCGCCACCGGAGTGAGTGGGCAATGCGGCAGCTCTATGTTTATAGGCTAGCTGGTTCTGGTGCATTTTTGGCTTTTGCATAATATGCAGTCTCTGTTATTCTTGGCACATGCGCATTTCTACCATGTTCCACTATAACACATGCAGTAGGATTTGCTTCTGTTGGCAGTGTGGCTGTGGGGCGACATGTCTTTAATTCAAGGTTAAATCTCAGTGAAGTTGACTACTTAGAGGGTTTGTTGTTGGAGGGGCTTAGAGAGCGTCTTATTAGCTTATCATTTTAGAGCTCTGCGTTAAGAGTAGGACCCGTGACGTTATATTGTGCAGAATCGAATGTGGGTATTGCTTATCGTTCAAACACATATAAATCTTTGTTCAATCATTCAAAACCATTTCAATCTTGGTCCAATCTATTTCACCGCGTCATTCCTACTTGCTTTTAATTGTATGCCAGCATTATAAACTCTTTGTAATTATAAAAACAGTATATCCAGAAAAGAGGTAGAGACAAATAATTAGCTAGTAATTTCAATAAATGCTGACTAAACCTACGCAAAGCTGTTTGATAAAAATTTAATCTGAAGACTCAGGTACAAGATGTTATTCTATTGGTTGAAGGAAATTGCACAAAGTAATTAAGTTTTGGGTTATAACAATTTGTTTAAATTATCCAAAACTTTGTTAATATTTAGAAATCATTCAGACAAGAGGGACTAGTATTTTAGCTAAAAAATTTAATAAAATTTGACTGGCCAAAAAGAGATTTGTCATAGCGTAAGCTTGAAAATTCGGAAAGAAATACTCATAATCATTTGTCTCAACTAGAAATTTTTGAGTCGTCGTTTACTTTACCATATGTTCCTTAGAGCCTCCAATTTGCGAAGGTTGATGAGACATAGGCAGAAACGATATAACAATCTCTTCTAGTGTATGAAGTACCTGATGGTTAATTTGAAGTCCATAAGGTCGGCAGGCTTATACTGCGGTGCAATTTACTTGAAGAACCGGAATCAGTCCTAAACTTAACAGGGGAGGAGAAGCAGTGGAAAAGAGGGCGGGGGTAGAGATCAGCATCAGCTACTCATGACCGTGGGATGGAGAGGGGCGCGCACATGTGTACACATTAGTCGGAGCCGCACACAACTACAATGTTTCAAATAAGGTATGCCCAAAACAGCAGCTGAAATGTAGATAATTTTCACAAATAATCTTGAAGTTACAGGAAAAGAGATGGGTTACCTTGGTTTTGACGGTTGTCGGGAAATAATTGAAAAAAGTAAATTGTTATATACGAATTAAAATGTAACACAAAATAATCTTGAGCGAAACACGAATGAATGCTAAAACGCTCAAAAAGTAATCTACTCAGACGTGTATAACAGATTCGCTCAATCTAACCCTCCTAGAATATACTAATTAGAGTAGCTGTTCGATTTACAATTTGTGTCTTAGAGCCAGGTACGTGTGCTAGTTAATGCAACCTAAGAAGAAACGATATTCACTTGTTCAAGAAAATTTTACAATAAGTTATGTGAAGTAGTAAAGGAAACATAAACACAATTTTCCATTAAACGAATGCGCCTTCAAGAATCGCTTGCCAGTCGACGATTTTATTTGTGTCAAAGAAGCTCAATGAGTGATCTACAGTCTATACGAAATTTCAGGCTTATACTATGGTGTGTAATTTATTCGAAGAAATGCGATGAGTTCTAATTGCCAGAATTTATGACGTTTTACGTTAATACAAATTAATCTACAGAGTTATGAACTAAAAATCATGTTTATGCGCAAGGAATGACTACCGATCTATTGAACATGTCGCAGTTCCATACACATTATATTCGCTGTCACGCTGCATTTTCGGAGTACAGTTTAAAATAGATCGCGGTTCTGCATGAAATATTTCAAGTACTTATATAGCACGGTGAAATTGTTCAAACTGTGCTCCTGTTCTTACCGTTTCACTACATAATAGGTAAATTAAAAATATATGTGCAGGCAGTCAACGAATAAGAATTTTAATTCATAAAAGAATGAGCGACGAATATGTTCACAGGAAAGAAAAGATCAAAATTGGGTGTTCATGATCAAATGGAGATATTCAGATGAAGATATTCAGTTCAAGTATTGACTGCATGTGACGCAACCTGATCGGAGGAGCAGTTGAATAAGGGTCGGGGGCGAGGGTAAAGAGCATGAGCCGTTCATGACCATGGGATGATGATAGGCCCGCACGTATGAACACGTCAGTTTAAAATGTACACAGCCCCGTTCTTGTTAGGGTGTGACGTTTAGCTTTGGCATTCTTGCGTCAAGTTTTCGAAACGCGAGTTAGAGCTTTTTCAATATTATTTAGGATTTATTTTCTTATGTTGTACAGCTGCGATATGATCTAAAAAAGACTGTCGGCATCATTCCGCCTAAGAAAAACAGAGCACATAGGGAAAAAGAGGGTTGCTGATCAAGGTCTGACAATGAAATTTCCTTAAAGATGATTATCAGCTGATAAACATTTAGATGGTGAAATTCTTCCTTTTCCGCGAAGTATTTCACCAGGAATGTAGCACGGGTTTAAAAATGTTATGAGATTATTCAAACTAGAGATGTTGAGAGACATGGAAATTAATACATGTGGTGCAGCGGCACACAAAAACGTGAACTTATAGGTCTAAAAGTTGCATTTAGGCGAGCATCTTGCACACGCGGACATCTTATGATTATTATCTCGCATGCTGTAAATGAAGATTGATTGATCTCCCTATCTTTGATGTAATAAAAATTTGATAACTTATTACATTGAGATTTAAAGTAACAAAAAGGAGACTGTCAGTAGAGCGCAAAAACGCACAGGATTGCCAGATGCTTCAACGCTGGAAGACGAGAATAGCTCTCGGATATGTACCAAGACTTGAAAATTCTACCGTGTTACCACAAATTCGGGTAAAGCGTAACACCTATGGTTATTGGAACAGTTCACACATCGAGTTGAAACTAAAACAGATTCACTAGAACCTGATGACCAGGTGTATGAACACAAAACACGAGGAGTGCAGCAGGACTCACTAATTGCCCAATGACTTCTAATGATATGTCAATAAACAATATATCTCATGTATCTACTATAACACCCTTTCGTGAATACGCAGTGTAGACGTGTGTACAGGCGTAAAACTCCTTAAGGAGCGTTGATGCCGCTAGATCATGCCAATATCTTGAATGCCGCCAGATGATGCTAGCAGCGTTGACGCGGTCAGATGACGCTAAGAGCGTTGAATCCGCCAGATGACGCTAGGAGCGTTGATGTCACCAGATGACGCTAGCAGCGTTGGTGAAGCCAGTTGACGCTAGGAGCGTTGATGTCGCCAGATGACGCTAAGAGCGTTGATGTCGCCAGATGACGTTAAGAGCGTTGATGTCGCCAGATGATGCTAGGAGCGTTGATGTCGCCAGATGACGCTAGGAGCGTTGATGTCGTCAGTAGACGCTAGGAGCGTTAATGCAGCCAGATGACGCTAGGAGCGGTGATGCCGCCAGATGACGCTAGGAGCGTTGATGTCGCCAGATGACGCTAAGAGCTTTGATGTCGCAAGATGACGCTAAGAGCGTTTATGCCACCAGATGACGCCAGGAGCGTTGATGTCACAAGATGTCGCTAGCAGCGTTGATGCCGCCAGTTGACGCTAGGAACGTTGATGCCACCAGATGACGCTAGCAGCGTTGATGTCACCAAATGACGCTAGCAGCGTTGATGTTGCCAGTTGACGCTAGGAGCGTTGATGCCTCCAGATGACGCTAGCAGCGTTGATGCAGCCAGTTGACGCTAGCAGCGTTGATGTCACCAGATGACGCTAGCTGCGTTGATGTCACCAGATGACGCAAGCAGCGTTGATATTGCCAGTTGACGCTAGGAGCGTTGATGTTGCCAGATGACGCTAGCAGCGTTGATGTCACCAGTTGACGCTAGGAGCGTTGATGTCACCAGATGACGCTAGCAGCGTTGATGTCACCAGATGACGCTAGCAGCGTTGATGTTGCCAGTTGACGCTAGGAGCGTTGATGTCACCAGATGACGCTAGCAGCGTTGATGTCACCAGATGACGCTAGCAGCGTTGATGTCACCAGATGACGCTAGGAGCGTTGATGTCACCAGATGACGCTAGCAGCGTTGATGTCACCAGATGACGCTAGCAGCGTTGATGTCACCAGATGACGCTATCAGCGTTGATGTTGCCATTGACGCTAGGAGCGTTGATGTCGCCAGTTGACGCTAGGAGCGTTGATGTTGCCAGATGACGCTAGCAACGTTGATGTCACCAGTTGACGCTAGGAGCGTTGATGTCACCAGATGACGCTAGCAGCGTCGATGTCACCAGATGACGCTAACAGCGTTGATGTCGCCAGTTGACGCTAGGAGCGTTGATGTTGCCAGATGACGCTAGCAGCGTTGATGTCACCAGATGACGCTAGGAGTGTTGATGCCGCCAGATGACGCTAGCAGCGTTGATGTCGCCAGTTGACGCTAGGAGCGTTGATGTTGCCAGATGACGGTAGGAGCGTTGATGTCGCCAGTTGACGCTAGGATCACTGATGCCGCCAGATGACGCTAGCAGCGTTGATGTCGCCAGTTGACGCTAGGAGCGTCTATGTCGCCAGATGACGCTAGCAGCGTTGATGCCGCTAGTTGACGCTAGCAGCGTTGATGTCAACAGATGACGCTAGCAGCGTTGATGCCGCCAGATGACGCTAGGATCATTGATGCCGCCAGATGACGCTAGAAGCGTTAATATCGCCAGATGACGCTAGGATCGTTGATGCCGCTAGCAGTGTTTATTTTAAGAGGGGTCAATACTTCAGTGGGAACTGTTGGAGATAAAAGCACTGGACGGATGCTGGGGTGCATGGGGTATGGAAGGAACGAGTATCTTTGGAAACACTCTGAGCAATTTGCTTTTAAAGATGTCAAATATTACTTTAACATTCTTTCACGAACACTGCCTAGAAGAGTCTTTCGGCTGAGCGGTTTAATGCCCCGGTCTGTCTTTAAATGACCGCAGTATGTGGTGAGAGAAAGGAGAGCAGCGGAGTGGAGGGTGGGGGGGAAGGGCATCGGTTGAGAGTTCTTGACTGTCCTCTGTTTCGTGTTACTCACAAGGGACGAGGGGGCGGAATTTTTGGTTCATGTTCAGGCATCGAGTTTTCGGACACGCGATAAGACTTTCTTCGATATTGTACGTGAGCGGCTTTCTCACTCTTGAATTTTCTTGCGTTCATTTGTGTTCCTGCTTACGTGAAATGATTCTGATCTCGATCTAGTGCAGTTGATTCAGTATCCAGCAGCTGCCAGTGGAACTATGAGGCACTATATCGTGGTAAAAACACACAGCTGGATGCGGGGCTTTTCTGACACTTCTACTGGGTCAAGTATGGCGGGTTCATTCGTGTTCAATATCACGTATTACATGGGAGTACAAACAACTTTACCAGTACCAGTTACATTGATGAATTCAACATCACTTTACAGTGTAGTCTAACACTGTTTTCAATGTGACTCTGACACCAATCCTCCTAAATTCCACTAAAACTGTGGAGCTCGGCTGCACACACCCTCACACGGCGACGGACGGACGTTAACCTTGTTTTTATTACAGTGGTGGTAGGACGGTCTGAATGAGCAGGTGATGAATGGTACTAGCCTTGACTTCATTACAGTAGTGGAATGACGGTCTGAAGGAGCAGGTGATGTATGATACTAACCTTGACTTCATTACAGTAGTGGAATGACGGTCTGAAGGAGCAGGTGATGAATGGTACTAGCCTTGACTTCATTACAGTGGTGGACGGACGGTCTGAAAGAGCAGGTGATGAATGGTACTAGTCTTGACTTCATAACAGTGGTGGAATGACGGTCTAAATGAGCAGGTGATGTATGATACTAACCTTGACTTCATTACAGTAGCGGAATGACGGTCTGAAGGAGCAGGTGATGAATGATACTAGCCCATAGACCTCAAATTTTTCCTCTTCAGCCCATAGACCTCAATTTTCTTAGTAGTGCTTACTTAGGAGCAAACATCAATTAAAACAAAAGATGTCGTGCCTCCTGTACCTGTCCGAAACCTGACTTCCGATGAAATTGGTAGGTGCTCTTATGGGCAGCATTTACCTGACTAATTGTCCTAATCAATTGCTCATGCAGGTACATTGCTATCTAATGATGAAACAATACGCACATAACATGTCTGAGAGCCTTTCATAAAGCCACATTTGACTGCATTGGATAAGTCAATTGATGATCTCTAAACACATTGACTTGATGTCCGTGGTGATGACTGTTGATCGACCATGTGTATCATGGTCATTCGTAAATGATTATAGACTGTAACACAAGCTTTGCTAACATGACTTAAGGTAATTGCAGACCAATATCAATCAATTTATTCTTCAATATAAAAATTGAATTATCCTTTTTGATGTTCGTGTTTTTTTTTTGTGTTCAAAATTATCTGTTTTATTTATGATAACGTTTTTTTTTTAAATATAACGCCAAGTGTGACAATGTGATAGTCACTTCACTTTAAAGACTTAGCATTTAACGGTAGTCTTAAGGATTTTAGACTCCAGGACATCAACCTTTTGGTCCAAAGTCGACCACTGTCCTAGTTTGCCTTCCTCTGCCCGCCTCTAGTGTTGGCGCTATTGTTTGTTCAAGTTTGCCCTCCTCTGCCCGCCTCTAGTGTTGCCGCTATTGTTTGCACAAGCAAACATAACAAATTCTTATTTGGGAAGGTTTGGAGGACCAAGGCGTTGCCTTTATTTGATTGCGTCAAAATAATCTGGATTGGCAATGAAAGGGACCATTGAAAATTTATATTTCCACTTCGCGGGAAATTATGCAAATTCGATGTTATTTGATTTTAAATTATAAAATAATTTGCTGAGCTTTTCAGTCAACTCACAGCGACTCTCCCTCTCCAGCTTGCCCTGGTAGCTGTTTTGTCGCACGGCGTCCACGGGCCGGCCTTACACCACTAAGAGACCGGCCAGAATGCTTCGCCCGGGGTCAGGTAGCCTCAAACATACAAACTTCAGACTCCAATGGATATGGCCACCGCGCTGGTCAAAACATTTTGAGGTTTAGATCATTATATTACGGATGATTGACAAATCGCCGTATTACAATGATTGGCATGTATTTTACAAATTATCCAATGACATTTTATTTATAATTTCATGCAGAGACGAAAATAGAACTACAAAAGTTGGTAGGTCATCGAAAACCTCATTGCAATACTCATTTTAATGCAGGTAGAGCAATTTGAGCAAGTGACCTACTCTTCCATTCGACATTGTGTCCTGTTCTCCCTAAATAACTTCAGTTTTAAATCAAACCAGCCTGTTCTCCCTAAATACCTTCAGTTTTAAATCAAACCAACCTGTTCTCCCTAAATAACTTCAGCTTCAAATCAAATCAAATTATCTCCAGCTAATGAGCCCCATCATACCAAGTGTGCTTGGAAAACGATCACATCACATCTTATCCCTAACAAAATAAGGGCTGGCTCACGTAAATCCCGTAAATTTGTTCATGTTCATAATTTTGTCATGCGAACAACAGAATGTTCCTCATCATTGTGGTTCTGCCAGGCTCGCTGTGTTGTAGAAAAGAGAAAACTCTGAACATCAGCCCGAAACTCTTCTTTTTTGTCTGGAAGAAAAGCTCATCACAGAGCAAGAGCCCGTTATTCTTGATGACTGCCATAAAGACATTTTTTTGCCTCACCACAGTGGAGGCAAACAAGATTCTACTTGAGCTGTGGCTGAAAGATTCTCCCATTTTTTTTTGACAACTTTGCATATGACAGCAGCGAAATATTTTGAATCGCACTTATTTGATATCAGAGAGATGATGAGATTTAACAATGTGTTGGTCATAAGACTGGCTGTTCCGTGACCTAATATTCATGGATCACATCACCTGTATTTTAATAAGGGCTTTAACCTTTATTTTGAAGCAATATATAATAGCAGACCGTGAAGGGGATACCAATATTAACACGATATTTAAATCTTAACACACATAGTCTGTGTGGGGGTATGGAGAGTTTTGTAGGGTATACAACGTGGTGGTACTGGGTGACATGACAGTGAGAGCTGGAGACGAAGTCGTGGATATTGTGGTTGGGAAATAAGGGGTTCGAGGTAGAAATTACGGCAGAGAACCTGCAATGTTAGTGCTCGTAGTCGGAGCTGGAGGTAGGAAACAGCTGGTTCAAGAAGAGAGGTGTGCTCAAGTACACATGAGCAAAGATGGCCCAAGGTGCAGTGGTGGAAAGGGAGCAGAAATATTGTGTGTACATTTTGAGGAGAGTGAAAATGAGGTTGATGGGGTGCGGGGGTTGTGAGGGGAGGGTGCATGAATTTTGATCATCTACTGGTAGAAGGAAGATTGAGAGTGAAGCTAGGGCGGAAAAGGAAAATAAATATGGAAGTCGGAAGAGAGTCAATAAAGGTGCGGCAATTGAATGTGGGAAGCAGTGAGGAGTTCCAGCAGACGTTGAAAGAGGAATACGACATGGTGAGAAGACACTCCTTAGGAAAACTGAGAAAACGTGGGAAACAATCATAGGTGCGATGTGGAGGTGTGCTGAAACGTGTGTGGTGTGCGCCGTGTGGGCAGGTGGGTTGTGAGGAGGTTAAAATGGCGGTGGCACAGAAGACCAGAGCTTTTGTGGAATGGTTGCTGGTGAAGTCGGTGGTGGCATATTTCAACCATTGAAAGCAGAGAAGGGAGGTGAAGCATGTTGTAGTGAGATCAAAGAGGGACGCAGATTCTGTGTGGGGTAGGTGATGTTCTGCAAAGGAATAAAGATGGTGAGGAAGAGGACTGAGAAGAAGGAGGGGGTGAAAGATATCAGTGACCGGTTGTTGACGGAAAGTGGTAATGTACGGAAGAGGTGAGAAATTGTTGAACGCAGAAGAAGTCAGAGAGTCTGGCATTGTTACTGATTGTGGTGGTGCACAGATGCTGGTTTTAAGAGGAAGAATCGTTCCCACCATTTATAATGTTAAGGTGCAGGATGCGATGCATATGATTATAAAAAACTGATTCGGACGACATTGCTTGGAGTGCATGAGAAGGGATGGAATTACGGTAGGCAAATGGCTACTAAATCTGTACGGTGGGTCGGACATGGTCCCGATTTGGTAACAAAGTGCTTGCATTGTTTTGCTGTTTAAACGCAAATAAAATAGAAATGAATGGAGCAAGACAATAGGTAGAAGTTCGCAGTGTCGTGGTTAAGCTGCAAGTGAGTGTGCATGCTTAATGAAAGGATTTAAGACAGTCAGGATGGTGTGATCGACGAAAAACAGTTCGCAGTGTCGTGGTTAAGCTGCAAGTGAGTGTGCATGCTTAATGAAAGGATTTAAGACAGTCAGGATGGTGTGATCGACGAAAAACAGTTCGCAGTGTCGTGGTTAAGCTGCAAGTGAGTGTGCATGCTTAATGAAAGGATTTAAGACAGTCAGGATGGTGTGATCGACGAAAAACAGTTCGCAGTGTCGTGGTTAAGCTGCAAGTGAGTGTGCATGCTTAATGAAAGGATTTAAGACAGTCAGGATGGTGTGATCGACGAAAAACAGTTCGCAGTGTCGTGGTTAAGCTGCAAGTGAGTGTGCATGCTTAATGAAAGGATTTAAGACAGTCAGGATGGTGTGATCGACGAAAAACAGTTCGCAGTGTCGTGGTTAAGCTGCAAGTGAGTGTGCATGCTTAATGAAAGGATTTAAGACAGTCAGGATGGTGTGATCGACGAAAAACAGTTCGCAGTGTCGTGGTTAAGCTGCAAGTGAGTGTGCATGCTTAATGAAAGGATTTAAGACTTACGATGGGGTCAACAGGAGGCGTTGTGAGAGCTGTTGTGCTTGGATGTAGGAGGGAATTGGTTAAGAGCCGTCCAAAATATCTATGTTGGCAGCAGAGCATGTGTTAGAGTAAGGACCTAGTTAAGAGTGGCTGAGACAAGATTACGTTATCTTTTTCTGAGTGTTTCATCTCAAAATAGATACAGTGGTCAGGGAGTTGAATGCGAGTGAATTGAGTCGAGGTTTGGAATTGATAGTAACAAAAGGATTGAAAGTTATTTGAGAAAATTCAGTTTTGTATGTACCTGGACAAGTGAATACTGAGGCAAAATATAAAGGGAATGAAGGGTGTCAACGTAAAGAAGCACAGAGAGGGCTTTTGATAGAATAGTTAGCCCAATTGAGACGTCGGGGTCAAGAACGGAAGCGAGAAGTAGGTTGGATGTTTGAAAAGGATGACCGGAGTGATGCGGAAGATTAACACCAGTAATGCCATTGTTCAAGGTTGAAAGGGGAAGGTGAAAAAGTTGGAGGACAAAGTATAAATTCGCATATTTTGAGGGAGTTTGGACTTGTGGTGAGGATAGATGATAGAAGGTTGGGGAGGAGAGGATGAAGGGAGAGGTGAGTGTGTGTAGGCCTAGAGGAGTTCGAAGATTTGATTGATGGAGAAGCGGAGAGAAGCGGAATGGACAAGAACAAGCAACTATGTTGCAGCAGACACTGATCCCTGATCTCTCACTCCTGAGCCGAAGTGTGTAATGTTGTTCTTTAGCGATGAAGCGCAAAGTTTTGGTTGGTAAGTGATTGCATGAGAGAGGTGTGAGGTGTGCCTAGACGTCGGGTACCCTCCTTGTGGGGGCATTGACCTTGACTCTGGTTCTGTTGAATACATACATCGACTACCCTTATCGCGCACATTTTAACAAGAACGAAAAGTGAGTACAATATATTTGGAAAGATACAAAGGCGTTTTTCTGTAATAGTGGCAATACTGAACACACTTGGTTGGAAAACCTTGTATAAGTGTCGTTTGATGTTATGACGTAAGATATGCCTATTAGTTTGCATATTTAAATCAGAAAATTCGATGGTATCTACTCTTAGATCGACCTCCTACAACAAAGATATTTGTCTGAAAGGCTTCCAGATGGCGTGCTGCTCCTTATTGCTAAGGTCGAGCGTCGAGGGATTGTAGAGTATGTTGGTTTGATGTTCAGCACGAAAGTAATTTACAACTGATCGGGATTAGAATTTATGTCTAGTTGAAATGTTAACACCGAATCGGATGATCGAAATGAGCACTATATAAACATATTCTCTAAATTTAATCAGGTATCAAAATATAGGAAGAAAAAAATAATCATTTACAACATAAGCTAAATAACTTATACAGGTATGTCTGAAAAAAATCAAATTTAATATTTGTATTATGGAATGACGAGGAGATGTGGATTTTTTAGGTGGATCGACTCAGTATTCCAATGACAAAACATCATAAACGCATTCTCTAAGTCAAGTTGATTTTCAGTCGACAGGATGGAATAAAGGTAGTTATTCCATCCCGTCCATTTTTTTTCACTCGACGGGGTGGATGCAATTTACGCAATATGGGAATGAGATGTAATAAATAAATTGTAAATCATTAAATCTCTAATATTGTTGGTTCTCGTGACGTCCTATGACCTTGCCCCAAATAACCCTCATTCCCTTTCAATAATTGCATAATATAATCAAAGCTCATCAATATCGGATTGAACATCCTATACGTGAGTTCTGCTCCTCCATCAGCATAGGCTTTCCACAAAACTTCTTTCCGAAACTCTCCAGAGTTTATTTCGTGTGTGTTAATAGCCCTAACCACACTGGCGGTGTTAGTCTGGTGGGGGTCGATCCATCCCGCAGTGCCTGGGATGACGGCCCCAGACGTAATGCCGTCCTGGTGTCAATTACAGCTGACGGCAGACTGTCTCAGGTCGGTGGGAGTAGCACGATCTTACACAGGAGGCATGGACGTTGCTCAGTCCTTGGCTGAGAAATGTTGGGATGAGGAGAAGATTGATTGATTGTTTGTACAACAGGGAATATATAACTTACGAAGTTAATCCACTTTCAATTTTGTACAAGAAAACTTCCCTATTGAAAACGCAGAGGTGAGAAGCTTCCAGCTTGGACAATCCTGAAAACGTTGTATGATTGATGAGCATTTGACCAGATCCAATAATACAACTCTCAATTAACATACATAAGATTAGTTATAGTTAACTTCCCTTGTCCTTGATGAACTCTCGTAATACTCTTATCACTCTCGTAATACCCTTATTACTCTCGTAATAACCTTATTACTCTCGTAATACCCTTATTAGTCTCGTAATACCATTATTACTCTCGTAATATCTTTATTACTCTCGTACAACATACCCGGGGCCCGGCTGATGAGTGATTGCTCGTCAATATACCCGGGGCCCGGCTGATGAGTGATGCTCGACAATATATTCTCGGCCCGGCTGATGAGTAATTGCTTGACAACATATCCTGAGCCCCGCTGATGATTGATTGCTCGACAACATATCCGGGACCCGGCTGATGAGTGATTGCTCGACCACAGATCCGAGGCCCGGCTGATGAGTGATTGCTCGACAACATATCCGGGGCCCGGCTGATGAGCGATTGCTCAACAACATATCCGGGGCCCGGCTGATGAGCGATTGCTCGACAACATATGCGGGCTCAGCTGATGAGTGATTGCTCGACAACATATCCTAGACCCGGCTGATGATTGATTGCTCGACAACATATCCGGGGCCCGGCTGATGAGTGATTGCTCGACAACATATCTGGTGCCCGGCTGATGAGTGATTGCTCGACAACATATCCTCGGCCCGGCTGATGAGTGCTTGCTCGACAAAACATCCGGGGCCCGGCTGATGAGTGATTGCTCGACAACATATCCTCGGCCCGGCTAATGAGTGATTGCTCGACAAGATATCCTGGGCATGGCTGATGAGTGATTGCTCGACAACATATCCGGAGCCCGGTTGATGAGTGATTGCTAGACCACATATTTGAGGCCCGGCTGATGAGTGATTGCTCGACAACATATCCGGGGCCCGGTTGATTAGTGATTGCTCGACAACATATCCGGGGCCCGGCTGATGAGTGATTGCTCGACAACATACCCGGGGCCCGGCTGATGAGTGATTGCTCGACAACATATCCGGGACCCGGCTGATGAGTGATTGCTCGACAACATATCAGGGGCCCGGCTGATGAGTGATTGCTCGACAAGATATCCTGGGCATGGCTGATGAGTGATTGCCCGACAAGATATCCGGGGCCCGGCTGATGAGTGATTGCTCGACAACATATCAGGGGCCCGGCTGATGAGTGATTGCTCGACAAGATATCCTGGGCATGGCTGATGAGTGATTGCCCGACAAGATATCCGGGGCCCGGCTGATGAGTGATTGCTCGACAACATATCAGGGGCCCGGCTGATGAGTGATTGCTCGACAAGATATCCTGGGCATGGCTGATGAGTGATTGCCCGACAAGATATCCGGGGCCCGGCTGATGAGTGATTGCTCGACAACATATCAGGGGCCCGGCTGATGAGTGATTGCTCGACAAGATATCCTGGGCATGGCTGATGAGTGATTGCCCGACAAGATATCCGGGGCCCGGCTGATGAGTGATTGCTCGACAACATATCAGGGGCCCGGCTGATGAGTGATTGCTCGACAAGATATCCTGGGCATGGCTGATGAGTGATTGCCCGACAAGATATCCGGGGCCCGGCTGATGAGTGATTGCT
>SDVV010017073.1:0-14080 GCA_016164225.1 Gammarus roeselii | reverse complement strand
ATATATATATATATATATATAAGTAGTTACAAGTGAATCAAGACGCAAATGTGAAGGAATTATATAGACGATGATTAGGGGTGCCAAGACGCATTTGTGAAGGAATTAGATAGGCGATAATTAGGGGTGCCAAGACGCAAATGTGAAGGAATTAGATAGGGATAAAAGAGCCAGAGCAAGACGCAAATGTAAAGGAATTAGATAGGGATAAAAAAGCCGGAGCAAGACGCAAATGTGAAGGAATTAGATAGGCGTCAATTAGTGACTCCCTATATGCTTTGTGGAAGAATTAGATGGGTCTTAATTAGTGACTACATATTTGCTTTTGTGAAGGAATTAGATTGGCGATAATTAGGGACTACATATATGCTTTGTGAAGGAATTAGATATAGGACGACCAGATCTTTGAACCTTTTATCGAATGTATTTGTTAGGATGTGTGTTATTTGTTAATGTGTCCGACTTGGTCGCTGTAAATCTCGGACATTGTAGTTTTATGTTAAGACAAATTGATCTTGTGGTCAAGTTAGTTACTGATGGTACATAGAGATACCATGAACGCTAGTTTTCTGTGAGTCGGCCGATGTATTTGATAGGATGTATGTTATTTGTTAATGTGTCCGACTTAGTCGCTGTCTATCTCGGACATTGTAGTTATATGTTTATTTAGTTCTATTCTGGTCAAGTGAGTTACTGATGGTGCATAGAGACTGCCCGTGACGGGTGAGGAAGAGGGGAGGGGTTGACTGGAGTCAGGCGGAGTGCAATCTGCAAATGGTAATTACCTTGATGATCTTTATATGTCAACTGTAACACAAAGATCTTATCTCGAGATATATGGTCCTCTTGGAGAATTGTTTTTTCTTACGGTATCTTTCAGTTTCCTTTCGGTATCTTATTGCTTTTATTTACGATTTCTTACGTACGGATTATATAGATGTAGGTTATTAGGTCATGTCAACGCTATATATGATTGTATTGGAATATTTCGCACGGTATGATATATATTACTTTGTTTTATATCGCATGACTAATTTGAATAGAAATTTCTACTGCTCAAACCTGAATTGTTAGGATATTCGATATAGTTATGCAAGAAATATGGGTATATATTATGTGAGCATAGCTAGTTGTGTTTCATTTGACTCATTTTCGGAGGTTGTTTGGTGGAGTTTTTAGCGGTGAGATGCTTGATGCCAGCATGATGTTGAATCTAGGCTATGAACATTCACAGGTTACAATATGTTCATGTTGACGTGCTTTCATATTCTTTCACGCAGAAGTGTTCTCGGGTGGTAGTATTTCTGTGGGTCATCTTCGTATTTGTTTTTACGGTATTATTTCACATGAGTATTTTACTTTTTTTGCTACCCTTAGCTGCTGGTCTGAGGCATCGGACATGCAAGCGTCATACTGTAACACGTTGGTTGCAATCAAATGATCTCACTCGGGTATTCGTTGGTCGTTTCCCTTTTTTCATTAGTCCCAGCAGTCATTTATTTGTTTCATCGTACAAATGAATTTTTGTTGGGGTTCTTGGAGAAGTCCATGTATTCAGACAGAGACGATTACAGCATTTTTTTGCCGTGTCAATATCGGGGTTCACCATTAAACTGGAGACTCATGTCAGGCTCATTATTGGTTATATACAGGATGTGACTTTGCTTCATGTTGTTCAAAGACGATGGGTGAATCAGATGCAAGATATGTCTGAAGTATTATACATGACTGGATGTTTCCATTGAAATTTGTTTTCTATCAGCGGTAATGTGCTGAGAAGTGACCTAGTAAAGCATTGTAGACTTCATTGTTATGGTACATTGGCAGTTTTAGGCATTTTAGGCTATTTTTAGGCTTGAAGCGTCCATGTAGCAAGCTTTTTCAGGCATAATCGCTAGGTTTTTGCATTATTGTGAAAGTTTTTATATGTATATATGACACATCTGTTACGACTTAGCCGTAGTTACTTTAGTTACAGAGATATTAATTTATCCCTGTTTTGGACTGAAGTTGAGGCAAATTTCATTAGATTTTATACGTACTATACCGTATTTACTTTAGGTTTTAGTTACGTCGCCTGCATGTCTTGGTATTTTATTCACTTTTCATATTTGTTTGGTGGAATGATACTTCATGCTCATTCATCACGTTTTAATGTATGTTTTGGGTATGGTAGAGAATTAATCTTCTTGCTTTGTTGTATCTCGTGAGTTTTAGTATAGGTCTTTCAGTTGTGTAGGTTCTCTGTTGAATTTCCATCTTCAATGCAATCTGTTGGTTATTTATACAATTTAGGATATATTACGTATGTTTCTACATTATAGAACATTATTTCAGGTCTAATTTAGTTACATATTCTTCATTTTTAGTGTTTTATATATCTTCTTTCATGCGGTTACAATATTTTGGCGTAGTTATCATATATATAGAACAGACGATTTGTTACAAATTTGGTCAGGTGTTAGGGTACTGTATATTTATTGTACGACCATTCATCAATATTTAGGAGGAGTTACAGATACCCGTGGTCAAAAGCTCATTCTGTTTATGATTGTTTGTGTAAATGAACCGATTTATTAGGATGGATACCGTAATGTAGTACAATTTTTATGTGAATTATAGCAGAGTAGAGAACCTCATTTAGCTATTTCATATATGTTCCTGATGTTATGTTTTTTTCCCACGAAAATCATAGGATTGTATGTTTTTAGAGGTGTAAGTCCGTCCTGCATCAATGTGGAATTTTTCTCATTGATCCCTACCAAATGTGTAGTTTAACGTTTAGATGATAATATACTGGATGGATGGGTCCTAGTGTAGGGGTGGTTTACACTCTTTGGGTGTCATTTTTGGAGTTCATCCATGTTCAACGGGATGTATCTTTGTTCGAGGCTGTTCAGAGACGATGGGCTAACAGATGCGAGGTACGTCTGTTGCATCATATCATGACTGTGTGTTTCCTCTAAATTTGTTATATATCAGTGGTAGATTGCTGAGAAGTGACATAGTAAAGCATTATAGAGTTAATTTTTACGATACAGTAGGCTTGGATTTGTACTCCCAGAGGCATAGCATCAATTAGGTCTAGGAATTTATTATAGATTTGAATGGTATGATAGTATATAATAACATTTTTCACATTAACTCAAAGTTAAATGTCAGTTATTTTCAGTATGGCTGTTATGTTAGTATACGATCTTAGTCGTGAACCAGATCACGTCGGATATTGGAGTAGGCTTCATCATCTGAGTGCAGTAGGATACTTCGTAGATAATAGTTGATCGTTGTTGCTTAGGGTAGAGTAGAAAATCTTATTTACCTATTTTTTTTAGACGTTGGTGTATATTTTGATTTGATATCATAGGAATATATCTGTATTCGATATAAATTTGCCTATTCATGGGATGTTGGGTATAAAATACGCTTATTTGGATGTAATGATTAAAAAAATTGGTGTGTTCTTCCTCTCGACATTGGATTTGGGTCCGGTTCCATGTTGCCTTGGAGAACTATTCTACCGGATTTGTGTTGAGTGTTAGTGTTGAAAATTTTCAATAACTGAATGAACATCTCAATTATGTTATCCAATCGCAGGTCTTTGCTAGATGCTTATTCCCGCAAGTCTTAATTCTATAAAGGTTTGTATTACGTTTGCAGTTTAGACACTTAGATTTTTTTTATTAATTCAGGATTCGTTAGGAGACTGCGTTCCCATTCAGAATATTTGACTTTTTCGAACATTCACCAGATCCTCTGTAGCATTTTTCACTGAAGGTCTGTAATGATGACCATAATCCTAACTCATTCTAACCTAAAATTACCAAGGATTGTATATTATCCCCCGTTTCATACTTATGTTAGGTATTTTCTTCATTGATTTAACCTTCATTCTTATCAAATCTATCCACTTGACCCTGTAGTTTTACCAATCTTTACCAGATTGTGTACATACATTTATATATATATATATATTTTCACTTCGCTTGTTACAAGTCCAGTAATATCAGCCAGTCCTGAGTAATGTTTGGTTATCGCTCGTTTGTGGACTTTCGAGTTCAAACGTTTATGTAATCTCACCCCATACGTCAGTGAGTGTTACGAATGTTAGAGCGTTAGCAAGATTTATGTACGGTTCTACTGTTGGAATAGGATTTTTTTATAGTGTCGGACGTTTTATCAAATATTGAATATATCCACTCGAACAATTTTTTCATAAAGATCTTCATTGCAATGGCCGCATCCACAAGATATAGGATATAAACCAAATCCAAGGTACATAATTAGTGAAATATGTATCAATGTACGATAACATAGATCAAATATCGATGAATGCAAAAAGGGTTACCTTTCAATGACGAATACATTATTACCTAGGCATCTTAACCTATTCTATCCAACAGTAATGTATTTTTTAATCAAGTTTGATGGTTATGTATGATATTGATATGTATGAAACTCTCCAATAGGGCTGTATGTTTATCATATCAAAAGCAGTTGATTACATTTTCTCCAATTTGATCCAGCAAAAAACCTTCTGCAGATGTTTGGATTCCAGAATTTATCGATATCTCTGTTACATGTTTGGATGAGACTCAGCAGGTAGGATCCAAGAGAACTAATGCACTTCAGGCTGTTACATTTTTAATGTGGGTCAGTTATACGCGATGTTAGGTTCAATGATCTAGTCATTCTAATCAACAATTAAATATTTTCATTCAAGTTTGATGGAAATGTATGATATTTAGTCATTATTTTGTGCGATGTTCATGTCAAATCCCTCCCACACGGCTCTATTTTTCATAGTTTTTCTTCTAATGTCACACACCAGGTACACACATAAACGCTTTGTACGCATATTCAGGACCGTCCATGGTATAATGACGACGCATACAGGGATAGTTACCGAGACAATGTAGACACAAACACACACACACACGCACAAACACACACATTCTGATTGCGTATACAGGATCGGTTAACATCTGAGGCACTTATCCTCTGATATATGTTTTTTCCATTAGAACAAAATCCCTTATTATTACAAGATATTTACTGTGGACCACCTTCACGTCATGATAGGTAAGAAGAACTAAGCATCTTAACCTATCCTATACTTTTCTATCCAGGAATTATATAGTATCGATCGAGTTTTCGTGCATAAATTTGTTACTTTTTTATCGATTTATGATATATTCATTTGCATTCTCTCCACTTGGCTCTACATTTTGATCTAGCCTATTCACACCCATCAAAACCTAACATAACCTAACTTTATGTATGGTGTCAAGTCATTGCTCTATACATATGAAGCCCTCCAAACGACTCTAAATAATACTTCAACATATGTGCGATTTATTTTGTTGTCACTCTCATCCCATATAAGTTATCAGAGAGGACCCATTTTCAATCTTAGATGGTTGGAATGTTACGGGTAATTCCTATTATTTTTGATTTTGACACATTTCTACATCACTTTAACATATTATTCACACCCATCATAACCTGACCTGACCTTTCGTACGGTATTCAGTCATTGATATATACATATGAACCCCCTCCAGACATCTCTAAATATCATTCTAACATACAAGTTATTTATTTCGTTGTCACTCTCGAGTCATGTATGTTACCAGAGAATCCCCCATTTTAAAACTTGGATGGATTGAATGATACAAATATTGCAAATTTGTATTCAGTTTCATACAAACGGACACATAGTCTCACACTATGTTTTTCTTAATTTACTTCGATATCTCCGCCTAACTCTACAACCTCTTACAACTTGAATCTCAGAATGATTTTGAATTGGAAAAGATTCGAATAATTAGGTTCAAGAAGAAGAAGTAAAACAATTATTGACACACGGGAACGGAAAAGCCTTCGGTATCCGTATCAAAGATATGATGAAGTAAAAGATGGATTTTGAGAGTATACTGAAATATAGTGATGAAAAGTACGGTTGGATGACGAACAATGCTGATTAAATATCAAAAACAAGGTATATGATATTGATGATGGCAACAAGGTCTGTAAATAATGCCAATAAATACTAATAAAAACAATGTATGTTCTCAATGAATTGTTTATATTATCCCTAACTCGAAGGTTAAGTAATGAATTGTGAACATCGTGACAGTCGGAGGTAACATCGAATCTTCCAAATCAGTAGAAAAAATTTGTTTCAAGATCTGATCGGACGCTGATTTATATCATACAATTCTGTAACACATCTAAATCATTTACCTTCGGCTAGGTTTTCTGGCATCATTTCAACCCTTGGAACAAATTTTTTTCTACTGATTTCGAAGATTCGATGTTACCTCCGACTGTCACGATGTTCACAATTCATTACTTAACCTTCGAGTTTAGGATAATATGAACAATTCATTGAGAATATACATAGTTTTTATTAGTATTTATTAGCATTATTTACAGACCTTGCTGCCATCAACAATATCATATACCTGGTTTTTGATATTTAATCAGCATTATTTGTCATCCAACCTTACTTTTCATCACTAAAATCCTGTATACTCTCAAAATCAATCTTATACTTCATCATATCTTTGATGCGGATACCGAAGGCATTTCCGTTCCCGTGTGTCAATAATTGTATGACTTCTTCTTCTTGTACTTAATTATTCGAATCTTTTTCAATTCGAAGTCATTCTGAGATTCAAGTTGTCAAAGGTTGTAGAGTCAAGCGGAGATATCGAAGTAAATTAAGAAAAACATAGTGTGAGACTATGAGTCCGTTGGTGTGAAACTGAATACAAATTTGAAATATTTGTATCATTCAATCCATCCCAGTTTGAAAATGGGCGATTCTCTGCTAACATATATGACTCGAAAGTGACAACGAAATAAATAAAATGTATTTTAGTGTGATATATAGAGATGTCTGGAGGGGGCTCATATGTATATATCGATGACTGAATACCGTACGTAAGGTCAGGTCAGGTTATGATGGAAGTGAATAATATGTTAAAGTGACGTAGAGATGTGTCAAAATCAAAAAAAAATATGAATTACCCGTAACATTAAAACCATCTAAGATTGAAAATGGGTCCTCTCGGATAACTTATATGGGATGAGAGTGACAACAAAATAAATAGCATATATGTTAAAGTATTATTTAGAGTCGTTTGGAGGGTTTCGTATGTATATAGCAATGACTGAACACCGTACATAATGTTAGGTTATGTTGGGTTTTGATGGGTATGAATAGGCTAGATCAAAAATGTAGAGCCAAGCGGAGAGGATGAAAATGAATATATCATAAATCGATATAAAAGAAACAAATTTATGCACGAAAACTCGATCGATACTATATAATTCCTTTATAGAAAAGGATTGGATAGGTTGAGATGCTGAGTTCTTTTTACCTATCATGACGTGAAGGTGGTCCACAATAAATATCTTGTAACAATCAAAATGTGTGTGTGTGTGTGTGTTTGTGTCTACATTGTATCGGTAACTATCCCTGTATACGACGTCATTATACCATGGACGGTCCTGAATATGCTTCATTAGCGTTTATGTGTGTACCTGGTGTAGGACATTAGAAGAAAAACTACGAAAAATAGAGCCGTGTGGGAGGGATTTGATATGAACATCGCACAAAATAATGACTAAAAATCATACATTTCTATCAAACTTGAATGAAAATCTATGATTGTTGGTTAGAATGACTAGATCATTGAACCTAACATCGCGTATAACTGACCCACATTAAAAATGTAACAGCTTGAAGTGCTTTAGTTCTCTTGGATCCTACCTGCTGAGTCTCATCCGAACATGTAACAGAGATATCGATAAATTCTGGAATCCAAACATCTGCAGAAGGTTTTTTGCTGGATCAAATTGGAGAAAATGTAATCAACTGTTTTTGATATGATAAATAAACAGCCCTTGTTATACATATCAATATCATACATGACCATCAAGCTTGATTATAAAATACATAACTATTATTATTATTAAATCTTTTTTTATTTCCAACGTTTAGCAATGGGTTTTCAATACTTAGGTCTAACACATCAAACTTATTTTTTAAAATGCCGTATTTGAATTAGCGAAGCGAGAAATAAAAATGAATTTGTGACAGCACATCTCCTGTCGGCGGCCGATTTGTTGCTACTTCGTGTTGCAAAGCAGTTTTCACAATATGTGCAATATTTTTAAGTTAGAAACTCATGGGCATGGGATTGATAAATCCAAAATCAATGAATACATCGCAGCTCATCTCTAGTTGGCGGCTGGTTTGTCCTCCATATAATCGAGTGGAATACACAATATACCATTAAATACATACCAACACCTATATATTCATACTAATATGCATGTACATGCACGTACGTATATATACATATACAAATACATATACATGTACACATACACATACACACATGTACGCGTACATACCTACATACATATACGGACGACAATCAGTATAATTCATTGGGGGAGTACAAAACTTAGATGGACGGAGTTCTCCAAGAGAAGAATAGAGTACAATGTTACCTTTTATGATGGCGATTGCAACTTAAAAATGGTAAAGTGATTGGTATAATTCATTAATTTATCTATATTTTTATTGCAATTACTTCTGTGAGAGAGCGGCTACATATTATTCTTAGACAGACAGAGCACATTTTGAAAGGATTGAGACATTGAAATAAACGAGACGTTAGTTAACAGCAAGGGTAATTGGCAGGGGCAATTGTTGATTGGTGTGGAGATATTATAACTAGTTACAGCTAAGTATCAATGAATCAGAATAATCCAATGCTGGAGTACACAAGTCGGATGAATATACTTCCGTTATAGGAGACAAGGTAGAGTATTAGCTTTTAAGGCAATGATTGTATCATCAAAAATGGTACGGTAATTGGTAGAACCAGTTCAATGAGTGATATTAAAATCGAGTTAACATTCGTCGAAGTTAGAAGCTGCCTATCGTTCCTCGAAAAAACTGATTTTTTTTTTAATTATAATAAAACGAACAGGAACATTTAAAACATAGAAATAGACGAAACGCTAGTTACCACTTATGGTAATTGGCAAAGATAATTGTGATCGGTAGCAACATAGAAAACATATGTATCGTCTGAGTAAAAACGATCAGATGGTGTCTCAATGTTGAGAGGGATGGCGGTGGTGGATTCGAACACGCTCAAGAACAGAATGCATTTTCTGGTTACTGGTGTTATGCATTTAGCTTGTGTTTGTGGGCAAAGTTACGGTTTTGAATTGATCGGCCAATGGATGTTCATTGAGCCTATTCTTGAAGGACGTGTTGGATTCAAGATTCTTGAGGCTTGTTGGGAGGTTGTTCCAGGATTTTGGTCCAGTGATCGAAAAAGCTCGACAAGCCGTTTCTGTTTTCCTGTGTTCAACGTGCAAAGTATCGTTATTCCTTGTGAATCGATTGTTCTTTTCCCCTCAAGAATAAATGAGTCTTTGGCTGCCGGGTGAATGTTTTTCTAAAAGATTTTTATGAATTCTGATCGACTCATGGAGCGCCAGTTTGTTGTCAAAATTGAGCCACTTTAGTTTTTCGAGGAGAGGGCTTACGTGGTCTCGTTTTCTGTGGCTACCATCGCATGTTATTCTTGCCGCAAAATGTATACAACGTTGCACTTTCTCTCCTTGCGTTCTGGTGCATTTCCCCAAAATTGAAAGACAGTAGTTAATGTGAGAAAATACTAAAGCGTGGACAATAAGCAATCTTGATTTGAAGTCCAATTCTTTTTTTGCTGAGTTTAGGAACAAAAGTGTTCCATTCAACTTGGAACACTGAGTAGTTATGTGGTGTTTGAAGGAAAGATCGGGATCAAACCATACTCCCAGTCTTGTAACTTTATCTTCAACAGGAATGTCAGATTTGCCTATCCTGATAGAGAAATTTATTGGAACTGATTATATTTTTGGGTTTGAGCCGAACAAGATGCATTTTCTTTTTTTCAGAGTTGAGCTTGAGTCCATTTTTTCATCTCACCAAGATTTCAGATTAGTTACGGCTGTCTCAGCGTCGTCTTTCAGTGCATTCAGATCCGACGGCTTTCGGGAAAGCAATATTCGAACATCATCGGCGTACATTACTATTTTCGCTTGATTTTTTCCTAATTTACAGTCGATGTTATTTACAAAACCAAGGAACAACAAAGGGCCAAGTATCGAACCTTGAGGAAGCCCAAAGGCAACTGTGGTCGAATTTTACATATTGCGTTATCGAGTTTAACTGCTTGTTGTCGATTCATCAGATAACTTTCGAACCAAGTAGGCTCAATTCCGATGTTGCGGAGCTTGCCAAAAAGAATTGTTTGGCTTACACTGTCGAATGCTTTCGATAAGTCTAGCAATACCAGCAGAGATATATGCCCCTCATCAAAGTTTTTGTACAGATCTTCAGTGGCGCTCATAAGTGCGTCTTCTGTTGACAATCTATGCCGATAAGCATACTGGCAGTCATTCAACAGCTTGTTTGATTCCAGGTAATAAATCAATTGGATAGATATTACCTTTTCGAGAATCTTGGATAGGACCGGCAGAAGACTGATCGGTCTAAAGTTGGATGGTTCATTCTTGTCCCCAGATTTATGAATTGCTTTGACGATTGCATGCTTCCAGATCTCTGGAAAAGTTTCACTTGCTATGGAGGTGTTAATAACTGTGCTGATATAAGGCAAAGTAACCAAAAGACTGTCTTTCAGATATTGTAGGGCTAAACCATCTATTCCTGTTGAATTTGTGTTCCTCAAGGCAAATACAGCTCGTTTTACTCCGTGTTGCGATACTTGCTTTGGTTTCCATTTCCCGTTTGCTCCTAGGTCACTGTCTCCATCCAAAGCTTTTGACTTCCATGTATCTGTTACATCGCTCTGTAACTCTTGATAAGCTTCCTGGGTCACCTCTTCGAAAACCTGTTTCCCAAATCCAGCGAAGTAGTTGTTAAACTTTTCCGAAGCTGCTTGAGTATTCGGATAAGTAGGTGAGGTGATCTTTTTTGTAGGGAACAATTCTTTTTAGTACATTCCGCGTTTCTTTTTGATTGTTTTTGCACTGTTCCAGTTCATCATGATGGTATTTAATTTTTGCCCTCCTGACTTCTCGTTTGACCCTTCGATTTTGAATTCGAAATAATGCTAGCCAAGTGATGCTTCGTTTTGCTCTGCGTTTGAGATATTTTTTAAGTGCAATTTCGTTTCGCAGTTTTTCTGTAATCCATTGAACTGGCACGCTCTTCATTGTTCTAGTTTCCGTTGGCGCCACAGCGTTCAGACATGTGGGAAGATAGTCTGTGAGTAATTGGGCTTGCTCTGTGACGTTATTTGTGCTATGTATCGGTTTAGCCATCTCAATGTTTGCCACTAGTTGTGCTCTGAAATAATCCGCGGTGTAATTTCTTTTTGAACGACAGGTTACTTTGTATACTTGTTTCTTCTATTATTTGATGTTAATGGTACAGTTTATTTCATGGTGGTACGAGAAAGAATTCGGCTCCACGTCTGTGGTTACAATGGAAGACGGATTGTTACTTATGAGCAGATACAATACAGTTTTGGATTCGGGAGTAAATCTTGTTGCACTTACAGAAAATAGGGTATTGTACAGAAAATATACAATATCCTATCAGCAAGACCAAATTTGTAACAAATCGTCTGTTCTATATCTATGATAACTACGCCAAAATATTGTAACAGGATGAAAGAAGATATATAAAACCCTATAAATGAAGAATATGTAACTAAATTAGACCTGAAATAATGTTCTGTAAGGTAAACACACACGTAATATATCCTAAATTGTATAAAAAACCAACAGATTGCATTGAAGATGGAAATTCAACAGAGAACCTACAAAACTGAAAGACCTAAACTAAAACTCACGAGATAAAACAAAGCAAGAAGATTAATTCTCTACCATACCCAAAACATACATTAAAAACGTGATGAATGAGCATGAAGTATCATTTAACCAAACAAATAAGAAAAGTGAATAAGATACCAAGACATGCAGGCGACGTAACTGACACCTAAAGTATAGTACATATAAAATCTACTGAAATTAGCCACAACTTCAGTCCAAAACAGGGATAAATTAACATCTCTGTAACTAAAGTAACTCTGGCTAAATCGTAAAAGATGCGTCTTATATACATATAAAAACTAGCACAATAATGCAACAACCTAGCAATTATGCCTGAAAAAGCTTGCTACATGGATGCTTCAAGCCTAAAAATACCCTAAATGCCTAAAACTGCCAATGTACCATAACAATGAAGTCTACAATGCTTTACTAGGTCACTTTTCAGCAAATTACCGCTGATAAAAAACAAATTTCAAAGGAAACATCCAGTCATGTATAATACTTCAGACATATCTTGCATCTGATTCACCCATCGTCTCTGAACAACATGAAGCAAAGTCACATCCTGGATATAACCAATAATGAGCCTGACATGAGTTTCCAGTTTAAAGGTTAACAGCGATATTGACACGGTAAAACAATGCGGTAATCGTCTCTGTCTGAATACATGGACTTCTCCAAGAACCCCAACAAAAAATCATTTGTATGATGAAACAAATGAATGACTGCTAGGACTAATATAAAAAGCGAAATGACCAACGAATACCCGAGTGAGATCATTTGCTTGCAACCAACGTGTCACAGTATGATGCTTGCATGTCCGAGGCCTCAGACCAGCAGCTAAGGGTAGCAAAAACTGTAAAATACTCATGTGAAATAATACCGTAAAAAACATATACGACGATGACCCGCAGAAATACTACCACCCGAGAAAACTTTTGCGTGAAAAAATATGAAAGCACGTCAACATGAACATGTTGTAGCCTATAAATGTTCATAGCCTAGATTCAACATCAAGTTGGCATCAAGAATCTCACCGCTAAAAACTCCACCAAACAACCTCCGAAAATGAGTCAAATAAAGCACAACTAGCTATACTCTCGTAATATATACCCATATTTCTTGCATAACTATATCGAATATCCTAACAATTCAGGTTTGAGCAGTAAAAATTTCTATTCAAATGAGTCATTCAATAACAAACAAAGTAACATATATCATACCGTGCGAAATATTCCAATGCAATCATATATAGCTTTGACAAGACCTAATAACCTACATCTATATAATTCGTACGTAAGCAATCGTAAATAAAAGCAATAAGATACCGAAAGGAAACTGAAAGATACTGTAAGAAAAAACAATTCTCCATGAGGACCAAATATCTCGAGATAAGATCTTTGTGTGACAGTTGACATATAAAGATCATCAAGGTAATTACCATTTGCGGTTTGGACACGGCCTGACTCCGGTCAACCCCTCCCCTCTTCCCCACACGTCACGGGCAGTCTCTATGTACCATCAGTAACTCACTTGACCAGAATAGAACTAAATAAACATATAACTGCAATGTCCGAGATATACAGCGACTAAGTCGAACACATTAACAAATAAAATACATCGTAACAAATACATCGGCCAACTTACAAAAAACTAGCGTTCATGGTATCTCTATGTACCATCAGTAACTATTTTGACCACAAGATCAATTTGTCTTAACATAAAACTACAATGTCCGAGATATACAGCGACTAAGTCGGACACATTAACAAGTAACATACATCCTAACAAATACATTCGATAAAAGGTTCAAAGATCTACTCGTCCTATATTTAATTTCTTCACAAAGTATATATGAAGTTCCTAATTATCGCCAATCTAATTCCTTCACAAAGTATATATGGAGTCACTAATTAAGACCCATCTAATTCCTTCACAAAAGCATATATGTAGTCACTAATTAAGACCCATCTAATTCCTTCCCAAAGCATATATGGAGTCACTAATTAACGCCTATCTAATTCCTTCACATTTGCGTCTTGCTCCGGCTCTTTTATCCCTATCTAATTCCTTCACATTTGCGTCGTGGCACCCCTAATTATCGCCTATCTAATTCCTTCACATTTGCGTCTTGCTCCGGTTCTTTTATCCCTATCTAATTTCTTCACATTTGCGTCTGGATTCACTTGTAACTACTAATATATATATA
>SDVV010017072.1:0-14081 GCA_016164225.1 Gammarus roeselii | reverse complement strand
ATGAATAGGTAGCGCTACGGCTACCTCCAATCGAGAACCAACACTCGCATGTCAATTCTCGAGGGAACAACGATATAAAGTGAAGGATGGTAGTGGGAACTGGACTTCGAATTATTTGATATTCATGGGATCAATTAGGAGTTGCCGTAGTGCAGCTCAATTTACCACAAAACACCGATACCTTAAATATACTTAGTCATTGCTGGGGCGGTGTGGGAGGTCGTAGTTGTTCTAGTTGTTGTAGTTGTTATAGTTGTTTCAGTTGTTTTAGTTGTTTTAGTTGTTTTAGTTTCTATACTTGTTTTAGGGGTTTTAGTTGTTTTAGTTCTTGAAGTTGTTGTAGTTGTTATAGTTTTTTTAGTTGTTTTAGTTGTTTTAGGTGGGTTAGTTGTTATAGGTGTTATATGTGTTATATGTGTTGTATGTGTTTTATAGGTTCTATGTGTTTCAGGTGTTCTAGGTGTTTTAGGTGTTGTATGTGTTCTAGTTGTTTAGGTGTTATTGTTGTTTCAGGTGTTTTAGTCGTTTTAGATGTTTTAGTTGTTGTAGGTGTTTAATTGTTGTATGTGTTTTTAATTGTTTTATGTGTTATGGTGGTTCAAGGTGTTACAGTTGTTTTAGTTGTTATAGTTGTTTTAGTTTTTTTTTTTTGGTTGTTTTAGTTGTTTTAGTTGTTATATTTGTTATAGTTGTTTTAGTTGTAGTAGGTGTTTTAGTTTTTTTAGGTGTTTTAGTTGTTTTAGTTGTTGTAGTTGTTGTAGTTTTTTAGTTGTTTTTATGTGTTTTAGTTGTTATAGGTGTCCGAGTTGTTTTGGGTGTTTTAGGTGTTATATGTGTTTTAGGTGTTTTAGGTGTTTTATTTGTTTAAGGTGTTTTATTTGTTTTAGATGCTTTAGTTGTTCTGGTTGTTTTAGTTGTTTTAGTTGTTTTAGTTGTTATAGTTGTTCTAGTTGTTTTAGGTGTTTTAGATGTTTTAGTTGTTCAGGTATTTAGGTGTTATAGGTGTTCTTAGGTGTTTAGGTGTTTGAGTTGTTATAGTTGTTTTAGTTGTTTTAACTTTTTTAGTTGTTTTAGTTGTTATAGTTTTTTAGTTGTTTTAAATGTTTAGTTGTTTTAGTTGTTTTAGTTGTTTTAGTTGTTTTAGTTGTTTTAGTTGTTCTAGTTGTTTCAGTTGTTTAGTTGTTGTAGTTGTTTTATTTGTTTTAGTTGTTATAGTTGTTTTAGTCATTTTAGTGGTTGAAGTTGTTTTAAGTGTTTCAGTTGTTTAGTTGTTTTAGTTGTTTTAGTTGTTCTAACTGTTTTATTTGTTTAGTTGTTCTAGTTCTTTTAGTAGGGTTAGTTGTGTTAGTTTTTTTAGTCGTTTAGTTGTTTCAGTTGTTGTAGTTGTATTAGTTGTTATAGTTGTTATAGTTGTTTTAGTGGTTCAAGTTGTTTCAGGTTTTATAGTGGTTTTAGTTGTTGTAGTTGTTGTTGGTGTTTTAGTTGTTTTAGTTTTTTTAGTTGTTATAGTTGTATTAGTTGTCGTAGGTGTTGAAGTTGTTTTAGGTGTGTTAGTTGTTTTATGTGTTCTAGTTTTTTTAGGTGCTTCAGTTGTTTAGCTGTTTCATTTGTTTAGTTGTTTTAGTTGCTTTAGTTGTTTTATTTTGAGGTGTTTTAGTTTTTTTTTTTATCTTCTAGGTGTTTTAGTGGTTTAGGTGTTACAGGTGTTTCAGGTGTTCAAGTTGTTTAAGGTGTTTAAGGTGTTTTAGTTGTTTTCGGTGTTATAGGTTTCGAGGTGTTCTAGGTGTTTTAGTTGTTTTATGTGTTATAGGTGTTTTAGGTGTTATAGGTGTTTTAGGTGTTTTAGTTGTTATAGTTGTTTTATTTGTTATAGTTGTTATAGTTGTTTTAGTTGATTTAGTTGTTTTAGTTGTTATCGCTGTTATAGTTGTTTTAAGTGGTATAGTTGTTTTTTGGTGTGGTAGTTGTTTCAGGTGTTTTATGTGTTATATGTGTATTATGTGTTCATGTGTTATATGTGTTCAAAGTGTTGTTAGTTGTTTTAGATGTTTTAGTTGTTTAGTTGTTTTAGTTGTTCCAGTTGTTTTAGTTGTTATAGTTGTTTTAGTTATTCTAGTTGCTTTAGTTGTTTTATGTGTTATAATTGCTCAAGGAGTTCTAGTTTTTATATGTGTTATAGTTGTTTTAGGTGTTATAATTTTTTTAGGTGTTATAGTTGTTTTAGGTATTCTAGGTGTTTAGTTGTTTCAGTTGTTTTAGGTGTTATATGTCTTGTAGGTGTGTTTAGGTGTTTTAGGTGTTATAGCTAGTTTAGGTGTTTTAGGTGTTTTAGTTGTTGTGGGTGTTTTAGTTGTTATAGGTGTTATAGTTGTTTAGGTGTTATATGTGTTTTAGGTGTCTTAGGTGTTATATGTGTTATAATTGTTTTATGTCCTAAGTGTTTTAGTTGTTTTAGGTGTTCTGGTTGTTCTAGGTGTTTTAGTTGTTTTAGGTGCTTTAGTTGTTTATGGTGTTTTAGTTGTTATATGTGTTTAGGTGTTCTAGGTGTTTTATGTGTTCTAGGTGTTTTATTTGTTTAGTTGTTTTATGTGTTTTAGTTGTTTTAAGTGTTATAGTTGTTTTAGTTGTTTAGTTGTTTTTAGTCGTTATATTTGGTTCAGTTGTTATAGTTGTTTTAGTTGTTTATTAGTTGATTTAGTTGTTTAGTTGTTTTAGTCGTTATAGGTGTTTTAGTTGTTTTAGGTGTTTTAGTTGTTTAGACGTATAGTTGTTTTAGTTGCTTAATTGTTATATGTGATTTAGTTGTTATAGTTGTTCAGTTGTTTTAGGTGTTCTAGTTGTTCTAGTTGTTTTAGTTGTTTCAGTTGTTATAGGTGTTCGAGTTGTCTTAGGTGTTATAGGTGTTATACGTGTTTTAGGTGTTGGTATGTGTTTAGTTGTTCTAGGTGTTTTAGTCGTTTTAGGTGTTAGGGTTGTTTTAGTTGTTATAGTTGTTTATGTTCTTTTAGTTGTTGTAGTTGTTATAGTTGTTTTAGTTGTTTTGTTGTTTATATTGTTATAGTTGTTTTAGTTGTTTCAGTTGTTTAGTTGTTTAGTTGTTTTAGTCGTTTTAGTTGTTGTAGTTGTTCTATTTGTTTTAGTTGTTTTAGTTGTTCTAGTTGTTTTAGTTGTTTTAACTGTTGTAGTTGTTTTAGTTGTTTTAGTTCTTTTAGTTGTTATAGTTGTTATAGTTGTTGTAGTTGTTTTAGTGGTTTAAGTTGATTCATGTGTTATAGTGGTTTTAGTTGTTGTAGTTTTTGTAGTTGTTTC
Organism: Gammarus roeselii; assembly: GCA_016164225.1. Classification (NCBI taxonomy): domain Eukaryota; kingdom Metazoa; phylum Arthropoda; class Malacostraca; order Amphipoda; family Gammaridae; genus Gammarus; species Gammarus roeselii. The sequence continues at coordinate 10,772 of SDVV010017072.1, read as the reverse complement.
AGTTGTTATAGGTGTTTTAGTTGTTTTAGTTCTTTTAGTTGTTGTAGTTGTTCTAGTTGTTATAGTTGTTGTAGTTGTTTTAGTTGTTTAGTCGTTTTAGTTGTTCTAGTTGTTCTACTTGTTTTAGTTGTTCCAGTTGTTCTAGTTGTTTTAGTTGTTAGTACTCTTATAGTTGTTTTAGTTGTTTTAATTGTTTTAGTTTTGAAGTTGTTTTAGTTGTTTCAATTGTTTTAGTTGTTTTAAATGTTTCAGTTGCTGTTGTTGTTTTAGTTGTTGTAGTTGTTTTAGTTGTTTTAGTTGTTATATTGTTTTAGTTGTTTTAGTTGTTATAGTTGTTTTAGGTGTTTTAGTTGTTTTAGTTCTTGTAGTTGTTGTTGTTGTTTTAGTTGTTTTAGTTGTTATAGTTGTTTTAGGTGTGTTAGTTGTTATAGGTGTTATATGTGTTGTATGTGTTTTATGTGTTGTATGGGTTGTATGTGTTTAATGTGTTATAGTTATTTAGTTGTTTTAGTTGTTATATGTGTTATAGTTGTTTTAGGTGTAATAGCTGTTTAGGTGTTATAGTTTTTCTAGGTGTTCAAGTTGTTGGTAGGGGTTTTATGTGTTTTATGTGTTTTATGTGTTTTAGGTGTTCTAGGTGTTTAGGGGTTTTAGGTGTTTCAGTTTGTTTAGGTGTTATAGGGGTTTTATGTGTTGTAGGTGTTGCAGTTTTTTTAGGTGTTAAAGTAGTTTCGGTGTTTTAGTCGTTTTAGATGTTTTAGTTGTTATAGGTGTTTAATTGTAGTAGGTGTTTTTAGTTGTTTCAGGTGTTATAGTGGTTTAAGGTGTTATAGTTGTTCTAGTTGTTATAGTGGTTTTAGGTGTTTCAGTTGTTTAGTTGTTTAGTTGTTATATTTGTCCCAGTTGTTATAGTTGTTTTATTTTTTTTAGTTGTTTTAGTTGTTTTAGTTGTTGTAGTTGTTATATTAGTTATAGTTGTTTTAGGTGTTGTAATTGTTTTAGACGTTTAGTTGTTTGAGTTGTTTATATGTTTTAGTTCTTTTAGTTCTTTTAGTTGTTGTAGTTGTTCTAGTTGTTCTAGTTGTTTTAGTTGTTTTAGTTGTTCTAGTTGTTATAGTTGATATAGTTATTTTAGTTGTTATAGTTGTTTTGGTGTTATATGTGTTATAGGTGTTCGATTTGTTCTAGGTGTTTTAGGTGTTATAGGTGTTTTAGGTGTTTAGGTGTTTAGTCGTTTTAGTTGTTTTAGTTGTTTCAGTTGTTTTAGTTGTTTAAGTTCTTTTAGTTGTTCTAGTTGTTTCAGTTATCATAGTTTTTTTAGTTGTTTTATTTGTTTTAGTTGTTATAGTTGTTCTAGTTGTTTTAGTCGTTTTAGTGGTTGAAATTGTTTTAACTGTTTTAGTTGTTTAGTTGTTCTAGTTATTTTAGTTGTTTTAGTTGTGTTAGTTGTTTTAGTTGTTTAGTTGTTTTAGTTGTTGTATTTGTATTAGTTGTTGTAGTTGTTATAGTTGTTTTAGTTGTTGTAGGTGTTGTAAATGTTTTAGGTGTGTTAGTTGTTCTATGTGTTCTAGTTGTTATAGGTGTTTCAGTTGTTTAGGTGTTTAGTTGTTTAGTTGCTTTAGTTGTTCTAGTTGTTTTAGTTGTTTCAGTTATTCTAGTTGTTTTAGTTGTTTTATGTGTTATAGTTGCTTAAGGTGTTTTAGTTTTTATATGTGTTATCGTTGTTTTAGGTGTTATAGTTGTTATAGGTTTTATAGTTGTTGTAGGTATTTTAGGTGTTGTAGGTGTTTAGTTGTTTAAGGTGTTTGCGTAGTTTCATGTGTTTTAGTCGTTCTAGATTATATTGTAGCTTTAGGTGTTCTAGTGGTTCTAGGTGTTCCAATAGTTTTAGGTGTTATATGTGTTTTAGGTGTTTTAGGTGTTTTAGGTGTTTAGGTGTTTAGGTGTTTTAGGTGTTATAGTTGGTTTAGGTGTTTTAGGTGTTGTAGGTGTTTTGGTTGTTAATGGTGTTTTATTTAATTTAGATGTTCTAGTTGTTTTAATTGTTCTAGTTGTTTAGTTGTTTCAGTTGTTTTAGTTGTTATAGTTGTACTAGTTGTTTTAGTTGTTATAGTTGTTTTAGTTGTTTAAGTTGTTCCAGTTGTTATAGTTGTTTCAGTTGTTTTAGTTGTTGTAGTTGTTTTAGTTGTTTTAGTTGTTCGATTTGTTCCAGTTGTTTTAGTTGTTTGAGTTGTTTTAGGTCCCATAGTTGTTTTAGTTCTTGTAGTTGGTTGTAGTTGTTTTAGTTGTTATAGTTGTTTTAGTTGTTTTAGTTGTTTTAGTTGTTTTAGGTGTGTTAGTTGTTATAAGTGAAACATGTTTTATATGTGTTTTACGTGTTTTATGGTTTTTATGTGTTAGTTGTTTTGTTGGTTTAGTTGTTATATGTGTTATAGTTGTTTTAGGTGTTAGAGTTGTTTAGGTGTTATAGTTTTTCTAGGTGTTCTAGATGTTCTTTATGGATTTTATGTGTTATATGTGTTATTTGTGTTCTAGGTGTTTAGGTGTTTTAGGTGTTTTAGTTTGTTTAGGTGTTATAGGTGTTTTAGGTGTTGTTGGTGTTATAGTTGTTTTAGATGTTATTGTAGTTTCAGGTGTTTTTGTCGTTTTAGATGTTTTAGTTGTTTTAGGTGTTTAATTGTTGTAGGTGTTTGTAGTTGTTTTAGATGTTATAGTGGTTAAGGTGTTATAGTTGTTTTAGTTATTATCGTTGTTTTAGGTGTTATAGTTGTTTTAGTTGTTTCATGTGTTCTAGTTGTTAGAGTTGTTTTAGTTGTTTTATTTCTTTTAGTTGTTGTAGTTGTTCTAGTTGTTCTAGTTGTTCTAGTTGTTCTAGTTTTTCTAGTTGTTGTAGTTGTTTTAGTTATTTAAGTTGTTTTAGTTGTTACAGTTGTTATAGTTGTTCAAGTTGTTATAGTTGTTATAGGTGCTTTTTAGTTGTTTTAGTTGTTATAGTCGTTTTAGTTGTTATAGTTGTTCTAGTTGTTTTAGTTGTTTTAGTTGAACTAGTAGTTCTAGTTGTTTTAACTGTTCTAGTTGTTATATTTGTTTTAGTTATTTTAGTTGTTATAGTTGTTTTAGTTGTTTTAGTTGTTTAATTGTTTTAGTAGTTTTAGTTGTTTTAGTTGTTATAGTTGTTCTAGTTGTTCTAGTGGTTCAAGTTGTTTCAGGTGTTATAGTTGTTTTAGTTGTTGTAGGTGTTGTAGTTGATTATTGTTCTTCTTGGAGTTTTAGTTGTTTTAGGTGTTATAGGTGTTCTAGGTGTTCTAGGTGTTCTAGTTGTTTTAGTTGTTTCATGTGTTTTTATGTGTTTTTAGTTGGTTTAGGTATTCTAGTTGTTCTATATGTTTAGGTGTTTAGGTGTTTCAGGTGCTCTAGGGTTTTTAACTGTTTAAGTAGTTTAGTTGTTCTATTTGTTTTAGTTGTTTAGGTGTTCTGGTTGTTCTAGGTGTTTTAGTTGTTTTAGGTGTTTCAGTTGTTTATGGTGTTTTAGTTGTTCTATGTGTTTAGGTGTTCTAGGTGTTTTATGTGTTTTAGGTGTTTTATTTGTTTGTGTTGTTATAGGTGTTTTAGTTGTTTTAAGCGTTATAGTTGTTTTAGTTGTTATGTTGTTTTAGTCGTTATATTTGGTTCAGTTGTTATAGTTGTTTTAGTTGTTTTTTAGTTGATTTAGTTGTTTAGTTGTTTTAGTCGTTGTAGTTATTTTAGTTGTTTTATTTGTTATAGTTGTTATAGTTGTTATATGAGTTTTAGTTGTTTTAGGTGATTTAGTTGTTTAGACGTATAGTAGTTTTAGTTGTTTAGTTGTTATATGTGATTTAGTTGTTATAGTTGTTTAGTTGTTTTAGGTGTTTAGTTGTTCTTGGTGTTTTAGTTGTTTTAGGTGTTATAGTTGTTTTATTTGTTTTAGTTGTTTATGTTCTTTTAGTTGTTGTAGTTGTTAGAGTTGTTTTAGTTGTTTAGTTGTTTATATTGTTATCGTTGTTTTACTTGTTTTAGTTGTTTAGTTGTTTAGTTGTTTTAGTCGTTCAAGTTGTTATAGTTGTTCTATTTGTTTTAGTTGTTTTAGTTGTTCTAGTTGTTTTAGTTGTTTTAACTGTTGTAGTTGTTTTAGTTGTTATAGTTGCTTTAGTTGTTCCAGTTGTTTTAGTTATTTTAGTTGTTTTAGTTGTTATAGTTGTTTTAGTTGTTTTAGTTGTTATAGTTGTTGTAGTTGTTTTAGTGGTTTAAGTTGATTCATGTGTTATAGTGGTTTTAGTTGTTGTAATTTTTGTAGTTGTTTCAGTTGTTATAGGTGTTTTAGTTGTTTTAGTTCTTTTAGTTCTTGTAGTTGTTCTAGTTGTTATAGTTGTTGTAGTTGTTTTAGTTGTTTTAGTTGTTTAGTCGTTTTAGTTGTTCTAGTTGTTCTACTTGTTTTAGTTGTTCTAGTTGTTCTAGTTGTTTTAATTGTTATTACTGTTATAGTTGTTTTAGTTGTTTTAATTGTTTTAATTTTTAAGTTGTTTTAGTTGTTTCAATTGTTTTAGTTGTTATAAATGTTTCAGTTGTTGTTGTTGTTTAAGTTGTTGTAGTTGTTTTAGTTGTTTTAGTTATTATACTTGTTTTAGTTGTTTTAGTTGTTATAGTTGTTTTATGTGTTTTAGTTGTTTTAGTTCTTGTAGTTGTTGTAGTTGTTTTAGTTGTTTTAGTTGTTATAGTTGTTTTAGGTGTGTTAGTTGTTATTGGTGTTACATGTGTTGTATGTGTTTTATGTGTTGTATGGGTTGTATGTGTTTAATGTGTTATAGTTGTTTAGTTGTTTTAGTTGTTATAAGTGTTATAGTTGTTTTAGGTGTTATAGTTGTTTAGGTGTTATAGTTTTTCTAGGTGTTCAAGTTGTTTTTAATGGGTTTTATGTGTTCTATGTGTTATATGTGTTTAGGTATTCTAGGTGTTTAGGGGTTTTAGGTGTTTCAGTTTGTTTAGGTGTTATAGGTGTTTTAGGTGTTGTAGGTGTTGCAGTTTTTTAGGTGTTAAAGTAGTTTCAGGTGTTTTAGTCGTTTTAGATGTTTTAGTTGTTATAGGTGTTTAATTGTTGTAGGTGTTTTTAGTTGTTTCAGGTGTTATAGTGGTTTAAGGTGTTATAGTTGTTCTAGTTGTTATAGTGGTTTTAGGTGTTCTAGTTGTTTAGTTGTTTAGTTGTTATATTTGTTCCAGTTGTTATAGTTGTTTTAGTTTTTTTTAGTTGTTTTAGTTGTTTTAGTTGTTGTAACAGTTATATTTGTTATAGTGGTTTTAGTTGTTGTAATTGTTTTAGACGTTTAGTTGTTTGAGTTGTTTATTTGTTTTAGTTCTTTTAGTTCTTTTAGTTGTTGTAGTTGTTCTAGTTGTTCTAGTTGTTTTAGTTGTTTTAGTTTTTTATTTATTTTAGTTGTTTTAGTTGTTATAGTTGTTATAGTTATTTTAGTTGTTTTAGTTGTTTTGGTGTTACAGTTGTTATAGGTGTTCGATTTGTTTTAGGTGTTTTAGGTGTTACAGGTGTTTTAGGTGTTTAGGTGTTTAGTCGTTTTAGTTGTTTTAGTTGTTTCAGTTGTTTTAGTTGTTCAAGTTCTTTTAGTTGTTCTAGTTGTTTCAGTTGTTATAGTTGTTTTAGTTGTTTTAGTTGTTTTAGTTGTTATAGTTGTTCTAGTTGTTTTAGTCGTTTTAGTGGTTGAAATTGATTTAAATGTTTCAGTTGTTTAGTTGTTTTAGTTGTTTTAGTTGTTTTAACTGTTTTAGTTGTTTAGTTGTTCTAGTAATTTTAGTTGTTTTAGTTGTGTTAGTTGTTTTAGTTGTTTAGTTGTTTTAGTTGTTGTAGTTGTATTAGTTGTTGTAGTTGTTATAGTTGTTTTAGTGGTTTCGGTTGTTCCAGGTGTTATAGTGGTTTTAGTTGTTGTAGTTGTTGTAGTTGTTTAAGTTGATTAAGTTGTTGTAGTTGTTATAGTTGTTTTAGTTGTTGTAAGTGTTGTAGTTGTTTTAGGTGTGTTAGTTGTTCTATGTGTTCTAGTTGTTTTAGGTGTTTCAGTTGTTTAGGTGTTTAGTTGTTTAGTTGCTTTAGTTGTTCTAGTTGCTTTAGTTGTTTCAGTTATTCTAGTTGTTTTAGTTGTTTTATGTGTTATAGTTGCTTAAGGTGTTTAGTTTTCATATGTGTTATAGTTGTTTCAGGTGTTATAGTTGTTTTAGGTTTTATAGTTGTTGTAGGTATTTTAGGTGTTGTTGGTGTTATAGGTGTTCTAGTGGTTCTAGGTGTTTCAATTGTTTTAGGTGTTATATGTGTTTTAGGTGTTTTAGGTGTTTAGGTGTTTAGGTGTTTTAGGTGTTATAGTTGGTTCAGGTGTTTTAGGTGTTGTAGGTGTTTTAGTTGTTTAAGGTGTTTGAGTAGTTTCAGGTGTTTTAGTCATTCTAGATTATATAGTTGTTTTAGGTGTTCTAGTTGTTGTAGGTGTTTTAGTTGTTATAGGTGCTATAGTTGTTATATGTGTTTTAGTTATTCTAGGTGGTTTACCTGTTTTAGTTGTTTTAGTTGTTTAGTTGTTTTATGTGTTTTAGTTGTTATTGGTGTTCGAGTTGTTTTGGGTGTTTTAGGTGTTATATGTGTTCTAGGTGTTTAGGTGTTTTAGTTGTTTTATGTGTTTCAGTTGTTTTAGGTGTTCTAGTTGTTTAGTTGTTTTAGTTGTTTTAGTTGTTTTAGTTGTGTTAGTTGTTATAGTTGTTTTAGTTGTTTTAGTTGTTCTAGGTGTTCTAGTTGTTTCAATTGTTGTAGTTGTTGCAGTTGTTTTAGTTGTTTTAGTTGTTTTAGTTGTTATAGTTGTTTTAGTTGTTGTAACTGTTTTAGTTGTTTTAGTTGTTTTAGTTGTTGAGTTGTTTAAGGTGTTTTAGTTGTTGTAGTTGTTATAGTTATTTTAGGTGTTTTAGTTGTTTAAGGTGTTGTAGTTGTTTCAGTTGTTTAGTTGTTTTAGTTGTTTCAGTTGTTTTAGTTGTTTTAGTTATCGTTGTTTCAGTTTTTTTAGTTGTTTTAGTTGTTTTAGGTGTTCTAGTTGTTATAGGTGTTATAGTTGTTTAGTTGTTATAGTTGTTTCAGTTGTTTTAGTTGCTCTAGTTGTTCTAGTTGTTTTAGTTGTTTTAGTTGTTATGGGTGTTCTAGTTGTTATAGTTGTTTTATGTGTTTTAGGTGTTTTAGTTGTTTTAGTTGTTTTAGTTGTTCTAGTTGTTCAAGTTGTTATAGTTGTTTAAGTATGTTTAGTTGTTTTGGTTTTAGGTGTTATTGTTGTTTTTGGTGTGTTAGTTGTTTCAGGTGTGTTATGTGTTATAGGTGTTTTATGTGTTCATGTGTTATATGTGTTCTAGTTGTTTTAGTTGTTTTAGTTGTTATAGTTGTTGTAGTTGTTTAGTTGTTCTAGTTGTTCTAGTTGTTTTTGTTGTTCTAGCTGTTCTAGTTGTTTTAGTTGTTTTATGTGTTATAGTTGTTTAAGGTGTTTTAGTTTTTTTATATGTGTTATAGTTGTTTCAGGTGTTATAGTTGTAGTAGGTGTTTTATGTGTTTAGTTGTTCTAGGTATTTTAGTTGTTTTGGGTGTTATATGTGTTATAGGTGTTTAGGTGTTGAGGTGTTTTAGGTGTTTTAGTTGGTTTAGGTGTTTTATGTGTTTTAGCTATTGTAGGTGTTTCAGTTGTTCATATGTGTTTGCGTAGTTTCATGTCTTTTTTTCGTTTTAGATGTTATAGTTGTTTTATGTGTTCTAAATGTTGTAGGTGTTTTAGTTGTTATATGTGTTTTAGTTTTTCTAGGTGTTTTAGTTGTTTTAGGTGTTATAGTTTTTATAGGTGTTCTATGTGTTTTAGGTGTTTCAGGTGTTATATGTGGTATAGGTGTTTTATGTGTCATAGCTGTTTGAGTTTTTTTAGTTGTTTTCGTTGTTTAAGGTGTTTAGTTGTCTTAGGTGTTCTAGTTGTTTTAGTTGTTATAGTTGTTCTATTTGTTTTAGTTGTTTTAGGTATTTTAGTTGTTATAGGTGTTTAGGTGTTTTAGTTGTTTTAGGTGTTTTAGTTGTTTTAGGTATTTTAGTTGTTTAGTTGTTTTAGTTGTTCAGTTGTTTTAGTTGTTGTAGTTGTTATAGTTGTTTTAGTGGTTTAAGTTGTTCCAGGTGTTATAGTGGTTTTAGTTGTTGTAGTTGTTCTAGTCGTTTTAGATGTTTTAGTTGTTTTAGGTGTTTAATTGTTGTAGGTGTTTTTAATTGTTCTAGGTGTTTTAGTGGTTCAAGGTGTTATAGTTGTTTTAGTTGTTATAGTTGTTCTAGGTGTTATAGTTGTTTTAGGTGTTTAAGTTGTGTTAGTTGTTTCAGTTGTTTTAGTTGTTCTAGTTGTTATAGTTGTTTAAGTCTTTTTTTGGTTGTTTAGTTGTTTTAGTTGGTATATTTGATATAGTTGTTTTAGTTGTTGTATGTGTTTTAGTTTTTTTAGGTGTTTTAGTTGTTTTAGTTGTTGTAGTTGTTTTAGGTTTTCTAGTTGTTTTATGGGTTATAGTTGTTATAAGTGTTCGAGTTGTTTTAGGTGTTTTAGGTGTTATATGTGTTATATGTGTTCTTGGTGTTTTATTTGTGTAAGGTGTTTTATTTGTTTTAGATGCTTTAGTTGTTCTAGTTGTTTTAGTTGTTTAGTTGTTTTAGTTGTTATAGTTGTTCTAGTTGTTTTAGTTGTTTTAATTTTTTTATTTGTTTTATTTGTAGTAGTTGTTATAGTTGTTATAGTTATTTTAGTTGTTTTAGTTGTTTTGGTGTTATAGTTGCTATAGGTGTTCGAATTGTTTCAGGGGTTTTAGGTGTTAAAGGTATTTTAGGTGTTTAGGTGTTTAGTTGTTTTAGTTGTTTTAGTTGTGTTAGGTGTTTCAGTTGTTATAGTTGTTTTAGTTGTTGTAACTGTTTTAGTTGTTTTAGTTGTTATAGTTTTTTAGTTGTTTTAGTTGTTTTAGTTGTTTTAGTTGTTTTAGTTGTTTTAGTTATTATAGTTGTTTTAGTTAATGTAGGTTGTGTAGTTGTTTTAGGTGTGTTAGTTGTTTTATGTGTTCTAGTTGTTTTAGATGTTTCAGTTGTTTAGTTGTTTTAGTTGTTTAGTGATTTTAGTTGTTTTAGTTGTTTTATTTTGAGGTGTTCTAGTTTATTGTTTTTTTTTTGGTCTTCTAGGTGTTTTAGTTGTTTTAGGTGTTACAGGTGTTTTAGGTGTTCCAGTTGTTTAAGGTGTTTAAGGTGTTTCAGTTGTTTTAGGTGTTATAGGTGCTTTTAGGTGTTCGAGGTGTTCTAGGTGTTATAGTTGTTTTATAAATTATAGGTGTTTAGGTGTTATAGGTGTTATAGGTGTTTTAGTTGTTATAGTTGTTCAAGTTGTTATAGTTGTTATAGTTGTTCTAGTTGATTTAGTTGTTTTAGTTGTTATAGCTGTTATAGTTGTTTTAAGTGTTATAGTTGTTATTGGTGTGTTAGTTGTTTCAGGTGTTATATGTGTTATATGTGTTTTATGTGTTTATGTGTTATACGTGTTCAAGTTGTTTTTTAGTTGTTTTAGATGTTTTAGTTGTTTAGTTGTTTTAGTTGTTCAAGTTGTTTTATTTGTTACAGGTATTCTAGTTGTTTTAGTTGTTTTACGTGTTATAGTTATTCAAGGTGTTTTAGTTTTTATATGTGTTATAGTTGTTTTAGGTGTTATAGTTGTTATAGGTATTTTAGGTGCTTAGTTGTTCTAGTCGTTTCAGTTGTTCTAGGTGTTATATGTGTTTAGGTGTTTAAGGTGTTTAGGTGTTTAGATGTTTTAGGTGTTATAGTTGGTTTAAGTGTTTTAGGTGTTGTAGGTGTTGTAGGTGTTGTAGGTGTTTTAGTTGTTTTAGGAGTTTGCGTAGTTTCAAGTGTTTAAGTCGTTCTAGATTTTATAGTTGTTTTAGGTGTTTTAGTTGTTGTAGGTGTTTTAGTTTTTATAGGAGTCATAGTTGTTTTATGTGTTTTAGTTGTTTCAGGTGTTTTAGTTGTAGGTGTTTGGTTGTTTTAGTTGTTTTAGTTGTTTTAATTGTTTTAGTTGTTATAATTGTTTAGTTGTTTTAGTCTTTTTAGTTGTTTAGTTGTTATCGGTGTTTTAGTTGTTATAGTTGTTGTAGGTGTTTTAGTTGTTTAGGTGTTTTAGTTGTTTTAGTTGTATAGTTGTTTTAGTTGGTGAGTTGTTTCAGTTGTTATAGTTGTTTTAGTTTTTTTAGTTGTTTTAGTTGTTATAGTTGTTTTATTGTTTTATTTGTTATAGTTGTTATAGTTGTTTATGGTGTTTTAGTTGTTTTAGGTGTTTTAGTTGTTAGTTGTTTCAGTTGTTGTTGTTGTTTTAGTTGTTATAGGTGTTTTAGTTGTTATAGTTGATTTAGTTATATAGTTGGTTTAGTTGTTTTCGTTGTTTTTAGGTGTTATAGTTGTGTTAGGTGTAATAGTTGTTTGAGGTGTGTTAGTTGTTTCAGGTGTTTTATGTGTTTATGTGTTCTATGTGTTTTATGTGTTTTATGTGTTATAGTTGTTACAGTTGGTTTAGTTGATTTAGTTGTTTTTTGTAGTTTTAAATGTTTTAGTTGTTTTAGTTGGTATAGTTGTTCAAGTTGTTTAGTTGTTTTAGTTGTTTTAGTTGTTTCAGTTGTTTTTCTTGTTTTAGTTGTTATAGGTGTTTTAGTTGTTGTAGGTTTTTGAGTTGTTA